>CM053508.1:30753957-30970009 GCA_028627145.1 Eidolon dupreanum
GTTTTATTTTTTTCGTCTTCTTCTAGGCCCCAAACTGACAGAATATTATCACTTTTGTAGACTCTTGCAAATCAGCACAGTAGCACTGGGCAGAAAAGTGCTGAGATTATAATATCCATTTATCTAACCTGCCAGCATGTAACAAAATTCAGGTGGGGTGTTTGCCACCTAAATTAATTTGCTACTTGAAAAAGACTTCTTATGCCAAGCCTGTCAAAGGAAAACAGGAAAGGAGTTAGGAAACTGTAAATAAATCTAAACACAGTTTTCATTTGATCTAATTTTCAAGTGTAGGATTAAAGAGGAACCAGGCCAAGCAAATGCGACAAGAGGAGACCAGCAACAAAGAAACCTGAGCTCTGAGCACAGGACCAACACAGCCAACCCTGTTTCTAGGGAAGTGTTATCCAACCATTCCAGGGGACCTAGCACGTGCTGCCACTAAGGACTGGTGCCCAAAGCCACCTCCTATGATTTACTCAAGAAAACAAAGGATTCAATTACCTTGCACCCATTACAATGGCTACTATCAAACACAACAAAACAAAAAACCAGGAATGATGAGTGTTAATGAGGATGTGGAAAAACTAGAACCCCTGTGCACTGCTGGTGGGAATGTAAAATGGTGCAGCCATGGTAGAAGACAGCATGGCAGGTCCTCAGAAAATTAAACATAGAAAGAACTACTATATAATACAGTAATTCCACTTCTGGGTAGATACCCTAAAGAACTGAAAGCAGGGTCCTGAAAAGATACGTGTACACTCATGTTCACAGCAACATTATTCACAATCATCAAAAGGTAGAAGCAAACCCAAGTGTCCACAATGGATGGAAAAAATATGTGGTGTATATGTAAGTGTGTGTGTGTGTGTGTGTGTGTGTGTGTATTTCCTTTGTAGACACACACACACACACACACACACACACACACACACACGCATGTACCCAAGAATAGAATATTATTCAGCCTCGAGAAAGGAAATACATGCTAGAATATGGATGAATCTTGAAGACATTATGCTATATGAAATAAGCCAATCACAAAACGACAAATGCTATATGATTCTATTTATATATAAGTACCTAAAATAGTCAAATTCATAGAGACGGAAAGTAGAATGGTGGTTACCAAAGGCTGGTAGGTTGAGTATGAGGAGTTATTGTTTAATGAGCACAGAGTTTCAGTTTGAAAAGATGAACAATTCTGGAGACAGATGGGAGTGACGACTGCATCAATATATACCAACGATGTAAATGTGCATAATGCCATTGTATGTACACTTAAAAATGGTTAAGACAGTAAATTTTACAGTATATGTATTTTACCGCAATTTTTAAGAAAAAAAAAAGAATTAAAACTTTACAGCTATCCTCTCAAACCCATTCTACCTGTCAGACACATCTAACTCCTGATAACCTCATTAGAATGGTTAGCTCCATGTGTACACTTAGCATCCAAGGGCAAAGAGGAGATGCCTGTTGTGGCAGTCACCTCTGCCACAATCCTGGTGTGGAAGAGGAGACTTGTGCACTAATGGGACCAGGATGTTCCAGAGTCCCTACCCAGCACCTCAGCAGAGGAGAACTTTCTCTCTGTAGAATAAGCAGAGTAAAGATGAAGAGAATCTGCTAGGGTAGAAATGAGCAAAGGGAGAGGCTACCTGCAGAGAATGGTGCCGAAGAGACAAAAATGCCACCCGCCACACAGTGAAGAAAAGGAAAGAGAGCAAAATGTGTTAACATTTTACTCTGCTAAGCATTGGTTGACCTTTAGAAAATGCTATAGTAATTTACCTTTCTCAAAAATATTTTACACAATCAATATTCTTGAGCCTCCCCCACTTGTCCACTCCCCAACACCTTGAAAAAACTTTCAAGTTAAGATGCGAAAGATCAATAAAAATGAAATTCAGCCCTAATGGATGATGTGGCTAAATCAACACAACTCGGATTCATTTAAAGCCTCCCATTCTCTACAATTGCAAGTCAAGTACAGCCCCATCAGAAGCCAATAAATACTGCCTGGGTTGGTCTCCAACACCCAAAAGCATGATTAAGAGCCTTTCAGAAGTACTAACAGCCCTTGCCTTCTGTGAGCATATATATTTTAAGAACAAGAAGCTTAGGGGAAATACCAAAATAAAATAAAAGTGGATACGAATAGAAAAAGACAGTGAAGCACAGATGCTAGGGTTACGTCCCAATATATTTATCATAAGTTGAAAATACTGTAAGTCAAAAATGCATTTAATACACGTGATCTACCAACCAGCATAGCTCAGCCTAGCTTTCCTTAAACATGCTCAGAACACTTATACTAGCCTAGCTCAAGATTGCCTATCTCTTCTTTTCATCAGAAAAAGACACAGGAGGGTATTTTGTAGACATAACTGAACGTAAAAGCACAAGCACAATATCCAAAAATGATGGCAACACAGCATGCTGTAGAGTACCAGTGGTTTATCCTCCGATCACGTGGCCAACTGGGAGCTGCGGCTTGCTGCCACTATCCAGAGTACCATGCCACATATCATTAACTCAGGGAAAGATCAAAATTTGATGTACAGTTTCTACTAAATGCAGATCACTTCCACACCACCGTGAAGTTGAAAAATCGTAAGTCAAGCCACCGTAAGTTGAGTACCACCTGTATATACTCTCTCTGCACTTCCATAGTATATGTCTCTTGGAACGAAAAGCAATTATAAATATAACACTGAATCTAGAGAGGTGAGGATGAACTAGTCTTGAATTTCAAAATGGAAAACACCACAGAATATTCTAGAAATGAAGGATACAAAAACATGCATTGAGGGAAGGGTGAAACTGAGAACCATTTAAACAATGGAAAATAGTCTTGAAGCTTAAAGGGCAGGAAGACGAGAAAGGACCCTCCAAGCAAATATAGAGGTGTAGGTGGATGTGTGTGTTTTGGGTGGGGGGACGGGGATGGATGGACAGAGGACAAGGGACAAGGAAGCAGCACCAAATGCCAAAGGGAATATCACACAGGGATTACTTCCAGAACCTCAGGGCCTCTCTTTCAGAATATATGTAACTGGTGTGGTTATGTCTAAACTGATTTTTTTTAAGTAGAATCATTAGCTAATGGGTTTTGTACCACAGTAAAAAATTAGCCAATTCTTTTCTCCTTTATGCAAAAACTGTTTGGAAACCTCGAATTAATTAAGCTTTAGTGCAAGGTTACAGAGATCAGATCAAGAAACTCATGATTCAATCACTGACTTGGTTTACTACTTAGCATCCACTAGTAGACATCAACATGATTCTGAACATTATATTATTTTAAACTATTTCTATTCTGCTCATGTGATATTTAATTTAGACCCTTAGCTAAAGATCTAAAGTAAAAGGGAACGATGGTGTCAGAATCAAAAAAAGTTAAATGAAGAGCATAGAGATTATAATTTCACAAACTCAACCCAAAGTTTCTTTTCCTGAACCCTACCTATATTTCAAGATCAGGTAAAAAACTAAAAATATTCATAATTATCATATAGAAAATCAAGATGTTACCAATGTTAGAATAAGAGAAAATATTTCAACATTTATATTCAATTTAGCTTTTCATTTACAAGGCATGAAAATAACCCATACCTGAATATACAATGAAAATATATATATACGCCTTACTGTTAAAATGTACAACTGAAACTAACTAGATTTCATTAACCAATGTCACCATTAAAAAAAAAAAACCCATATCTACTGTGTGTAATTGCAGAGATGGAATGGTGAATAGTAAACTGAAACCGTTACTCATCTCAGAGATATAAAATACAAAAATTATATTTAAAAAATACCCACTAGTTTTCAGGCTGAAAGAATTTCCAACATTAGGTCACAAAAGCAGCTTCTACCTCTCATTAAATTTCAACCTGTGTTTTAAAATACATTTAGCAAAATCAAAATACAATGGGTTTTTTAAGTGTTGGTAAATTATGATTTTTTTCTAGACATAATTTAATGCAAAATTCATCAAGTGGAAAATGATTTGATAATTTTATAAATATTTAAGGGATTAAGGCTTTTATTATTGGGAAAGGCAATGTCAAATCAAAAACAAACAAAAAAGCTAGGTAACTCTGGTTTACCCTCAGACAGTAACATTTTTGCAGGTATTCCCAGCATGAATGGGCAGCAGAGGGAGTATAAGCCAAGTTATAGTCTTAAAGTCACTGATTACAAAGCTGGACTCCTCAGAGGAGATCCAGCTTCAAACTGAAGGCGAAAGGCTCCTCTCAAATATCCTACCTTGGAGAAGACAGAGAATTCCATTGCCCTTTGAACTAAATTCACCTGGCTTGAATGTAATTCCTTTTGAATCTCTCACTTAGGGGTGGTCAATATGCTGGGGAGAAAAAAGGGTGGGTGGAGAATCAAACACCTCAAAATGTAATGAGTCATGGGGAGTGCCCCAGAACAAGCCTGCCAAATGCACCCGATTTGTTAACACCATACGACACTAAAATTGGGAGCTGCTACTGGAAAAACGTTCCCCTATTGGTGCAGGAAGCATCGTATACTTCTGCACAGGTAAACCCAAGGCAGGTCAGAAGTGAAGGAAAGCAGGGTCAGGTTCACTCTGTGGAGAAGACGGTGTGCATCATTCAGGATATGCATAAAGGTAGGTAAGAAAGTTTCTTTTCAAGGTTGTCACTTCACACGTCTACCTGCCCCATCCTCCCCCTACTCCCTTCACCCAACTCCCAGTCAGAAGAGAAGGTCTGCAGTAAGAAGCCGAGGCTAGAAAATATCTACTGATTACTTCTCTAAGATATATCAATAATTCAATAAAGCAAATACATGATTCTTAGAACGATTAGGTAAGAACTTCAGAGAAGGCCTACTGTGTTTTAAGATCTTCTTACTCAGAACAGAAGAATGCTTCTGCGGAGGCCTTTGGCTGATTCTCAGTCAGGCCTCCACTGCTAAGGGCACTTCCTCTTTCAGAGGTATTAGTCACAGTGGCATTAATTTGTTACTACAAAAAGTCTTGCTGTTTTCCATTTAGATGGTAGACATTACATTATTTTAAAAATAATACAGAAAATGAAACCCATACTTTTAATGAGCAGTCTTTAAAGTTCTATGTGGTAGAATTAACGATCTTCAAGAGAGAGGAGAAATAAAGAATGTCTGTGTTTTAAAGGGAGAAATAACAGAAAAAATCAACAATAAAATGTGGAAATAAAAAGAGACCAGAGATATCCCAGTGGGTTAACTGACATCCTTGTCCTATAGTGGGGTTTCTGATGAATGTCCACACTCAGCAGAGAGGAAGACTCCAATTTAGACAAGTTCTTCACCAAGTTCTTCGGCCCTATCCAGAACATTCTGCAAAGCACGCTGTGCACAGTATGAGCTCTTACTCAGTCTTTTAATACAAATCGTTTTAGGGACTGGCCTAAAGTGCTGCAGAGTCACAAGACACAGGTCTTTGATCTTTGTGGTTTTGCCATGTATGTTTTTTAAATTTCTGGAATGCACCCAGGGAGGCAAACTGCTTGACAGAAAACACTATAAATATCCAAATAAATAAATACATACAAACATCTGGAACCCTGATTAACTACCAAAGTTTTATTTTTTTCAGGGAAGGGGGCGGGGAACAATACTGAACAGCATTTTTATTTTTCTAGAAAAATGTCCTATTCTTTCCTTATGATAAACTCCCTCTGACACTAGTAAAATGTTTAGAAAGTTCAAGTCTGTTAGTGGCATGGAAAGTGGAGCCGCTCAGGCTCTGTAGCTGCCTCCCCACAAAGAAGCAACTTAGTGCCATTCCAGAGCCAAAACGTTACTGCAATTCACTTTTTAAATAACCAATGGCAGATAAGTATGTATAAAATATTAGCAATTACTTATACTTACAAAAATAAATCCAAGCAATATATTAATCTATCTTAGAATTTTAAGTACACACAAGTAGACCTTAACTCACTATGCAGTAATTTTCTGGGTTAAAGGCTTCTGGGTTAAAACACTAGCTTTCTCCAATTTGCAAGGCGCTTTGAACAGTAATAAACAGTGAGAAGATAGGATTTGCTACGGTTATACCCAATTCAATTAAATTAAAACCAAAGAATCAAATGGCCACAAACCAAGTAGTTAAGTGTGAATCAGGAGTCACTTAACAACACTTGTGACATATTAAAATGCCTTTAAGTTTAAAAAGAAAATCCCCAAAATATCCCATTCTACCCCATTATGAGGTACTCCAATGAGAAGACACTTCGGCAAGCACAGAAAGGTATGTGATCAGGCATCTTCCTACTGATGATAGCTCTAGCAACAGTTAAAACTATTTCCCACAAAATGAAAAACAAACAAACAAACAAACAAAGAAAAAAAATTTCCCATACCCTCCATAATTCCACCCTTGCTGGTTCTGCTGAGCCCCTCCCATCATCACTCTTGCCCACACTCACTCTACCGTAGCCAAGTGGCCTTCTTTCTCTGGTTTGCAGGACCGGTGTCACCCCAACCACCCATTCCTAGTTCCTGGATAACTCTGACTCATTCTCTGGTCAGTTTCACCAGAGAAGCTCCAACAGCAGCCCCTCCTCAAACCTGCTCAAGCCACCTTGAACAGTCTCTTGGTCCCCCAGGCCTCTTCTTCCACAATGCTGATCACAACCACAACCTCTGTGGGCACTAACGTGGTGTCAAGCAGAAGACACATAGGTTTAAATGACACCATGCCTGACTCATGATAAGGGCTTAATTAGTGTATCTCATCAGATGGATAGAAGATTAAGTGAATGTGTTTAGAAACTGGCACTTTCAGTATTTGCCCTGTTTAGAAAAAAAGACATTATGGGAACTTCATTCTGAGAACTGAGGCCAATACTGAGGCAGGCTGGCACTGACCACCCCCCCACCCCAAAGAGTGATGAAAGAGATTACCAAAAGTTGTCAATAAAAAGTAGGGAAATTATATCTATTGGTCAATTCAAAACAAGGAATGTTCTAGCTTCTTCCTGTGGCAGCTGCAACCCAGAAACTTGACCCTGAGGCAAAAGTATGAGGGTAAGCTGTGTGGGTGGTGAGCAAAAGCACCCCCAGTTCTAGGCACCTCCCTTGTCTAGGAACCCCTAGAGCCGACACTGAATGAGGCTGTGAGCGCTTAGAAACAATACAGACATTTATATAGTTCTAGTCTGCCTCTGCCTCAAGAAGGCAGAGTTTATGGAAATTGTTTAATGTCAAGAAATAAAAAAATTATATATCTCTTCATTCTAAGTTCCTTCTTTGCACTTTCAAGTTATTTAACCACCCTAGTGTCATATTCAATTGCACTCCCCCATTCAGTTTATCCCTGCACAACTTCCCAGCTCAGAAGCTGTTCTATAAGGAAAGATTTGGGTGCAGAATGTTTGAGTAATTAATTACACCTATACCAATCTGTGCTTGTATAATTGCTATAGCATCCCTTGGCATGAAACTGGCAACAACTCAGATGGAAAACTTTTCAGGACTCCATGTTGACCTCCTGGCCTCTGGTGTGCATTCTGATCTATTACCCACTGCCAAAATTAAATGCGGTGTGCTGTCTCAACTATTCCCATGGCCTGTCACTCCTGACAGCACTCAGAATAATCCACTTCCTTAGCTTTGCCTCAGGTTCTCCTCCTTCCCAAGTCTCTCCTTGCTATAATGTCAACCACTGAAAATCTGACACATCATCGCTAGCCCAGGATAGTCCCACCACCCTGCACAATGGATGCACGCCCCCTAGGTTCTATGTTTCCTCAACTGAGGGGAGGGGTTGACTCTAGTCTCCTGTTTCCCTTAGAGGACAGGGCAGTCCATGGATCTTCCATTGCCTCTTAAGGAGAAACAACAAAGATCGTCTAATAACAAGCTACAGACTGCTCCCCAAAATGTGCAGGTATATTAAAATCTGATGTGAAACTAAAACTTCTTGAACAAGTACACAATGTGAACAGCAAACCTTCTCGGTAATCCAGACTACCAAAGATTGCATGCACCAGGGTGCTGACCCTGAGAATCAATACACATTTCTTTATGGATAGTTAAAAAAGACACCCACAGAATAACTCCCTTTCATGTGTTCCATCAACGCAAAAATCTAGGAACAAAGTAGAGAAGAGAAATTTCTACGTAAGAGAAAAGAGCCTGAAGAGGGTTTGAAATCTATAAGGAAATTATTTAGCTGAACTTTTAAGATGGTCGGAAACTCTCTATTGGCAGGATCTGCAAAAGTATCTCTCTGTCATTACTGGTAAAACCCAGCTGACATGTTTGCAGGCATATTCTTGGCCTGCTATTTGCAGATTTCCATGGCTAATTTTTGCATACTATTTCTACTCCCTTTTCCCTCCAAATGCATATTCTGCCCGACATTACCATCACTCTCAAGGTACGTCTGCTATTGTAACCTACATGAACAAATATTCATCCTCTAACAGCTATACTGCATAAGGTTTTCATGCATATTAGGGGGAAATCAGGCTTCTCCAGGACATCAAAGTCCTTTCAGACCATGACCTTAACTGTGCTCCTTACCAGCATTTGAAACCTGGTGGCATTAAATAATATCGGTGTAGGTTCGTAATGAAGCAGAATCACTGCAGGACCCCAATCTCTGGGGCTGTCACGGACTCCACAGGCCTCAGATGAAAAGTCTCGTTGCTGATCATGGAAAGGTTTCCTTAGAGCTGAATACATCCACTAGTCACAAATCTGAAATTGCTAATATTTTCTTCAGAAAGGAGTAAGAGAACTTTAATTCACCAAGACGCTACAACTGGGAGGCGGCAAGCTAGCTCAACGCTGAATAGGTCGACCTATCAAATGCTCTGAGATGTCCTCAAACATTAACGGAGAACAGAGTCTAGTGCAGTGTTTTTCTTCTCTCAGATCAAAACACATTACTCCTTATCCTCGTACTTTTTGGTCAATTCACTTTTTACCTAGGTCTCACTTTATTTCTCTAATGTTTCATCCAGGTGCATTCTTTATCAGTCATTTTTTGCTGAGCATGTGTCTTCAAAATCAGCAAAGAAAACAAAAAGTTTCAAAAGTCCTTTGAGGTACAATATAAAGAGAGAGAACACAAGATACATCATGAATATAAAACTCCATATAGATATCTCACCCTATGGAGCTTTATATTTAGATGTATCTCATTGACTAAATTGTCTGTTAGACAGTTGGAAGGGACTAATAACATTTATGATAAACAAACCTTAATACCTTTTAGCTAATATTTGACAGGAACCTTAGAAGTGAGGCTTGATGGAGGGAGGGGAGGGGAATGGAGACTACAAGGCTGTTACTTCAACCCAACACACCTGCAATGGCAATTGGCACATTTTATTCAGGAAACCTATTTCTGCATTTGATTTAAAAAAAAAGACCACCAAAACATAAAGGACGCTGGAAACAGGTTTTTCCAGGAGCAAGGAAAAAGTGATACATCTACGTTATACACCTAAATTTACACAAAGAACAAAAAAAAAAAAAAATGGCTACAATTGAGACTAGATCCTATCCTTACACTTTAAATGATAAAGTGAATGAGCAAAATTAAGTGTCTCATGATAAAATACTGAGCTTTGTAAATGCATTAGATTTTCTGCACACTATTTTCCTGCAAATTTCCAAATACTGTTTGACTTTTAGAGGGCAAACAAGTTAGAAAGCAAAATTCTAATGTTACTGCAAAAACTATTAAGACACAGGCAGTAAAACAGATGATGGAAGAATCTCTTTGTTTTTTCCATTAATATAATCTGGGAGTGGAAGGAGGGTAAGTAGCTGAAAAGTGAACCACGTACCAAGGCCTGAACAAATAAATAAGAGAAACAATGTTTTCAAGTGGGATTTCATCTGGACTGATATACCTGTGACTCTGGGCTGTCATTATCACAAACTCTAGGCCATGACAAGCTGGGTTCTGAACTACCAAACATGAGTAACATGGTTTATCTGAACTACACCAACAGGATTTACCCAATCTTCTATCACCTCCATTTCTTTAGAACTATGCAACTGCTGGATGGGATTCCTACAAGGTTAGATGTTATTCTGTTCTTTTCCCAACAAGAACTTTCTAAGAGCTCCCTTCTGTCCACTCCAGTTATTAAGGCCTAAAACCATGTTATTTTCTCAAAGTCTATAGGAGTCCAAAGAATTTGAAATATTTCTTACTCTCATATTTATAGTTCAAATTAGAGTTTATGTATCAACACACATACACATTCAGATATACATATCCATCTGTTACACACACATTATAACACCTGTTTCATATGATTAATCGTCCAGGTCACACAAAATTTCTCGATTTTTGAAAATATTTCTGATTAATATTATGTCCACATTCACATAGGAAATACTGTGTTAATTATAATTTAACTATTACCTGAAGAGCTGTCATTATTGTGTAAAATATTATTAATACACAGGAATGGGAGTTCTTTGGAATGATAGAATTACTGAATTACTGAATTACTGAATTTCAGAGTAGAAGGCCTCTCAGACATTACTGAGGTTGAATACTGGCTCAGGACTAGTTAGGTGCTCTCTGCCCAACTACGAGCACAACTACCTGGCAGGTGTTAAACTAGTCGGCACTCTGTCTTCATTTAGGTCTCTCCACCTAAAATTATGTATTTCTTCATATACCTCAATGCTATTTCAGCCAATAATTTATGACATTTCAATTGTTAGTTTATTAATGTTAATCGGGCAGTATATACAAAAGACTTATATTTGTTCTGTTGGGTTTATTATTCCTTCAATGGCTTCAAAAATATAACCTATGGTTTATAAGAATTTCATTTTCTTCCCAGGATGCTTTTAACTATATTTTGCGCAAGAGGAAGTTTTAAGTATCAGAATGTCCATCTGATAGAAATGCAGAAGGATTGCCCAGAATTAACTGGAGTGAACAAACCAAGAAATGTCTCTAAAAACATCCCATGAATAAAATTTGAAGGCTCGACAATCTAAAACTGCCTTAGGTCAACTTTAACTTTCACTTGTGAAATTTGTGATTTTTCATGCTTTTTGAAAAACGGTGAATACACAGAAGTTCTACATTTTGACCAGTTATAGCATATTTTTTAAAAAATAATAAGTTCCTGCTATTTCTAAGAAGTATATCCACTTCCTTGGAATAATTCCAATGTTCTATTTAAATAAAACTTATTTTATAAAATTTCAAACTGTCTTTCCTTAATTACACAATAGACCTGTAATACACTTCAGCCGTATCATTTTCAAACAAAAAGTAAACCAGATGTTTGGTACTTAAATGCAAAATTGGGCTCTCATTGTGAAACCAAATTAAATTAAAATGAACTCTGGAATGAAGCAAAGCCCCAATGAAAATAAAAACAAAAAGCAAACAAAAAACACGCTGTTGATTTTGTTTTATGGCTTGTTAGTCTTCATTTATCTATTTTTTCCTTCAACTGAGGAAATACACACACCCTTCCCCCTCCCTACTATTTTATCAAAATTGGTACATTCATTGGACTTTGTAAAAAAATACAAAAAGGGAGGAGGGCAAGAAACTCACAAATTTTATCATGTCACTTAATTAAAATCAATGTCAGCTATTTGCTAGGCACTATTTTAAAATGCTTTACATATGTTAATTCCCACACACATAAAAATGGTAAGGACTATTACTATGCTATCATCTCCACAGTGCAGGTAGAGTTGAGGCAGAGAGAGATTAGGTAACTCTCCAGAGCTCTGTCTATAGTGGCAGGGCCAGAATTCGCATTCAGGAGAGCTGATTCCAAAGTCTGTTCTCTTTACCACAGGGCTCCATGGATCCCCAGTGACATGGTGGTTCAAAACCACTATTGGAAAATAAAGGAAAACCATTTGATTTGGTGGTGGGAACAGTCGAAGGTCATTTTATTTCTAACTACAAATTTCACATCTCTTTAAAAAAGAATTCAATAATATGAATCTTATTTTGGTGTGCCAATCTAATAAAAAGAAGTCTGACTCACTCGTACACACTTCCCACCCCATACCACATCAATGTCGCTTAAGATCATTGTGCCAGGATCTTAATTGTGCCAGCGAAGTGATGGGCATAACTATTCTAAAGTCATGTTTCTAGAAACTGGGACTGTGTAATGAATGTCTCAGCCTACCTCTCAGCTCCCTGTCCAGTCATACTTTTAAAATGTCTACTGATGACAACCAAAGTTCGCTCTCAGCTGACGTCAAATAAAAAATGGACACAAGAAAAAAGATGAGGTATATGTTTTTTTTTAAATATCCAATATTTATCCAAAACTTACCAGGTACTCATTTTGTCACCTACAATTTCAAACTCTAATCTCATCCAGGAAATTTAGTTACTCTGATATAGGAAGAACCAAGAAAAGAAAACATACCCGAAGGCCAAGTTGATTAAGCATTAAACTCCCATAGTGTCTCGTTTGTGAAAGGAGATGTGAATGGTTAGAAAATTTTTCATCAAGGGGAATTAAAGCTTTTTAACTCAATTTTGAGAATTCCCTAACATATGAGTTAAATCTATTCACCTTGTTTAAGACTTGACAATTCGTTAATAAACAGCAGCTTATCTGATTGTACAATAAACCACCAATTGTCTGGATTACACAGGTGCTACCTGTTACTACTCTGGCTATTTATGTCAACAATTATTTATTTAATCTTGAAGTCAAGGAAAAACAATTTTCTAGTAACACTGATTACCCATCTTGAAATATATGTTTATTTTCCTTTCATGCTAAGATTGACATATAAAAGCTGGCACCAATAAGAAATATTTCTGTTTGCAATATCGCTCATTGGTAGAACTCATTAAACCACCTAACTCCTTTTTCATTTTAATGCTAAGTAAAAGAGAAAATACAGAAAAGATTTATATCAGCATGAGATATAATTTTAAGATGTTACTATCATTTTATTCTCCAAAAAGGTAAGAATAATAACTTTATAGTTCCCAAAGAAATAAATTTTATGAGCCCAGATCATTCTGACACCAATAGGAAAAAAAAAGAAAAAAAATTCTAAAAATAACTATATATAAGAAAGCAATCATTTCCTTTTTAATGTTTTTACATAGTTAAACATAATGAAAAAATAAATCTATGATTCTAACTACATCTCAAAGTATCAGTGCTGATTTAGATAAATGGAATTATGTATGTGAGAATATATTTAAGGACAAGTCCACATACATTGTAGTATCTGTTCAAATATCTTTGTGTAGAATAAAAAGAAGTAGATACATTTTCTTACCACTCCCTCAAAATATCTATAGTTTTTGATTTTATGTCTCAGAGTGAAGGTTGAGATCAGTCACTGAATCAAAAGAATACTTCCAGAAACTTCCACTTAAAGTTAAGAGAGAAATCATTAACTAATTATTGACTTAAACACCACAAAATCAGAGATTTAGGCTGAAAATCTACCAGAGCAATATAAAGTAACATTGAATGTCAACTATAATTGAAAAATAAAAATTTAAAAAAAAAAAAAAAACAGGGCAGAAACACTGGTTTCTACTGATGTTAATTAACATGGTGCTCTGTAACACTGCTCTCTACCAATGGCTGACCTGGAGGCGGGATTTCCCTGTCATGAAGAGCATGCCCGTATTTGGAATAATGTCTGCATAAAGATTCTTAAACACATAACAAGTCTAAAATAGACTTTCCAGGTGTTCAAGAGGTTGAAACACTTCCCCATGTGATATAATCTATTAAAATGCAAATGCAAAAAAAGAAATGAAAGGAAAATATTTCCAGAACAGAGAACTTGATTTTATGATAGCTTTCCATTTAACCACAGTATTTTAATAAACTTCCACCACTAAAAGTGTACTTTGAAGCTTGTCATCTTTTTTCTAGATATTAAAGAGTTTCCACCTAAATAAGAGGGGGAGTTTCTAAGAGATTAATCCTACTTACCAAGAATGAGAAGTACACTTGACAGGTCGTAGCTGATTTCACAACATTACTTACGAAAAATGTCATTGCTTATGTTCTACCTACTGTCAAGGCACTTGTAACACACTTCTAAAAAGCTCAAAGAGAAGTGTATGTAGATACATATAAAGGACAACAATGGAAGTCCTGGCTTCCCTCTCCTTCATCTAAGTTCCAAGAGAACACTTTTTGAAAATGAAGTCTAGCACCAAGACAGTGCCTGATGGGTCAGGAAAGCATCTGAGGATAGTCAAGAGTCTGATTAGAAATCGGGTTGTTTGTTGTAAAATTGATCATTATCTTTAAAAAAGAATCACTTACTTCTGTTTCCTAAATTCCTCTCACACTCCCACTGGCATGATTTCATTTTAAAAACAACTTGTCTTGAAGTTCTAAGAGAACACTTTTTGGAAATTTTATGAAATCAAGACCAACCACTTACATAACTATGAAAAAGAAATATGCTATAAGGCTGTGTTTGTAAGTGTGTGTGTGCTGTGTGTATACTTGAGTGGAGATCTCCCTTCTACAGCTGTATTAAATTTTGAATCTGCACCATTTTATATGGAATCATAGAATGTTGACACGTTCTTTTAGAAACAGTCCATTGTCTGCAATTATTTAAGTCTGCAAATGTCTTGAAGAGAGAGACTTTTTGTCTCAATGCTTGGGACCACAAGTGACCAACTAGTAGATGACCAATGAATGCTTGATGAGTGAAAAAGCCTCCTTTTCGTACCTGTTAGGAACCTGAGGCCAAGAGAAATGAAATGCCAGGCACAGCTATTCCAAAGCTACATTCCTAGCATGACTGGGAGATTGCAACGTCTCTACCTACATCTCCTTACCCAATAACAGTTTTAAAAAGAATATTAGTGTTTTAAAATGGATGAATTCCTCCCCTTTACTTAAGGGCAAGTAGTTTATACGGTAAAAATATAAGGAAAAACTATAAGGTACCAAATATTTAACCCACATAATTGCCAACACTCACCTTCAATGCACAACTAACCCCCAAGGAAATGTATTCGGTGTTTGATGGTTTCATTTCCTTGATTGGTAGACAACAGTTGAAGTTAGAATCTTGTATAGTCTAGTTTCATGAACTATAGCTTCCAAGAATCAATATATATGGTTTTCTCTTCATGCTATTACATTCCAGAAACAAAGCCCACCATAATCTATTAGAAAATCTACTTTACAAATTCTACTCTGAAAAATAAATTTTAGGAAATGGTTCAGCTTCATATAGAGTGTATCTGCTGTGTTACTACAATAGGGAGCCCAAGGCTAAGAGAAAAGATGGCAGTTAACACATAATTACCCAAATTATAATTTAACTGTAACTGTGACAAGTTACTATGAGATGTGATTAAAAACACAACCAAATTTTAAACTTTATGTGAAATGAAATGTCATAGGCTCAATGTTGTAAATATCTGAAATTTTTTTCCATTTTCTTCATGGTAAAACAAATAATGTTTAAAATAATGGGGTGAGGGGAAAGAAATAGTAACGGAAGATGAAGACTCCAGTTATAAAATTAAAATAAAACTTCACCGCATGGTCTCATAAGAGAGCTTTAATATCAAATATTGTAGGGGAAGCACTTGGCATTATAGTAACCATACAGAATGTCAATCCAGCAAACCTGCATCAACTCAGACTTAGTGTCACAAGACTATGCTTTATACATATTAGACTCTCAGTAGTATGTTTCTCAATATTTATTCATGTTAAGACTGGTCCAAAAAACTATTCCAGCTTCTCTTCAAATGGGTGTACAAAAGCAATGAACTATGTCATAAAGAGACTGATACATTTTCTGTCACTGAAAGCTAAAATGTTGAAGTAATAGGGGTGGCAGGGGACTTTTAAATGACAGTTTTGGAATTACTATAAATTAAATTATGTATAAAACTTATAAATTACTTACAAATTTATTTAATTTATAAGTTACCATAAATCACATATCCCATGTAACGCCAAATTACTAAGCAAACTAACGTGAGAAACCAAGACACACCAGGGAAGTCTTAGGTACCAAAGCCTGCAGAGCTCTGAGTTTTAAGATATCAAAACAATAAAAACCTAGGAGTTTGGGGCCATAAACATCATAGCCACAAATATTAAAGTAATGAACATATACATATTATGAGAGATACACATTTATCACTTAGTATATTTGCTATTAGAAAATAAAAAACACAAGTAAAATATCCTTATGTTTTCCTGAGATATTACATGATTACTACTTTTGAACAAGGCACAAGCTTCCCAAATCTTATCTTTTTAACATTTTATTGGACAACCACAAATACAGTGCTTTCTCTATTACTAAGCTGTCGGTATTTCCATGTATGATTATTATGAAGAAAAAAAAAACATGAATAAGGAGTAACCAGAACATTCCAACAGATTAGAAATGTACACCAAAATGGTGCAATATTTACTAACTGTAGACAAGTGCTATAATAATCACATTTATAGAGATTACTGACAACATAACAATAGTAATCAAATATATGTAACTATGTAACTATTTAAACTCAGAACAAAGGCTTTTATGATACTATTAGCAGTAAATGAACAACTCCCATAAAATATGACTTAATATCACTCTGATAAGAGTTTAAGTACATATAACCATTGTTATACAGAAAAACATTATTTTAAATATGTGACAACCTGACAGGATTTAATTACCACACCTACTCCAAACTATTAGCTGTTTCATTTAAACCTTAAAAAATAATATTTATGTGGCTATTGAGAATCATTATGATTGATGCAATCTTTTGTGTTATTCCCTTTACAGTTGCTTGCATTTGTTATTATTAACAAGGAAAAATGAAAGGGGAAATGTGTTTTTGTTTTGTAACAAAGCTTTTCTGATGATGACTAACTTCTTCCTTTGAACACAAAAAGCCTGTTAAACTAACTAATGTACTTATAAATGTGTTCTTTACAACATGCACTAAGCAAGAAAAGGAAGCAGGTAAAAAAGAAAAAAAAAAAAAAAAAAGGCCTGTAAGACTTAAGAATTAAAAGCAACCTAGGCAAGATGAGCACATGAAAGCTGTTGAGATATTTGTTATTCTCAATTTCTTACAGCTCATCTGCTCTCAAGGAAGGAAAATCACAGTTTCTTTTAACCATATCCACAAACAGATCTCACTTGAAAGGAAACATAGCGAGTGATTTGGCATGATTGGGCATATTACCAATTTTCCAGCATCTCTACTGAATATTTATGTCGGTGACGAATGATGACACTGGTGAAATATTTTAACACGAAGCTTGCCTTGTAAATTGTCTGAATGATGCTGTGTCAAAACAACACCTACCATAAATCAGAGGTTTTAGGGCCAGTATTTCTTGTTCTAACATGCTACCTGCTCAGCAGAATCACTTGTGTGAACAGGCATAGATTAATGTGTGCTAAGCAAAGCCATCTTACCTCCTAACTTATAGAGCTATAATTTAACAGGCCTATTATTGTTGAGGTAATTTTGACAGTGCTGAAATATTATATTTGTTAAAAATATGCATTTAGCACTAACTCCAGTGGTCATTTGAACTGAATAGACAGATAGGCATCCCTACAATTATCCTTTTTCTCTACTGATGACTTTTTTTTCTGGCAAGGCAGTATGTTGATAATTGATTTTATAAATATTATATAGCAACACATTTTTTCTGGTAGTACAAAAAGCTCAGTAAGTTGCTTCCAGTTAATCTTTCACTTCCCTATAAGTTATTTATTTAGAAACTTGTAGTAGACTCTAAGGAGTCTTTTCACTGGTTCGAGAAAGAAAACAATAGTCTAAACCCCTATCACTCTCCTCCCTACAACCCTCAACACCTACATGATGTACATCCTAACCCAGGATACTTTAGATTTGTGAAATCACCTACAGAGCCTCGTTTCCCACTCAGTCAAGCTGGATATCTTAATCCTAACAGCAATTCTAGATTTTTCATTGGGGGAGATACAAGAATATAGCTCTCTTAAACACTAGTGCACCAATTCCTGTTCCGTACCTCAGTGGGTATAAGTACCTTCCACCTGAAGAATAAAAACGGCAAAAACGAAAAACAAAAACAAACAAACAAAAAACTAGCAGTTTTCTTTTTATTTTTATAGTATTTTAGCCCTAATTTTACTTGATCTGTAAAGAGAAAAAAAAATAATAGAAATTTGTACCTTTTATTTTTTTTACACTGGATGCATAAATAAGCAAACACACACATACATACTCCACTGTAAAAGAATCAGTCTTCTGAAATGAACATACTGGCAACAGACCAATATTAACTTTGCACTTCCCTGAGAGAATAAACAACATCTACTGACACCAGCAGCTCAGTTTCTTAAAGCTAAATTAACAAATTGAAAGCAAATAAACAAATATTTCTCCAGCATCCATTACAGTCAACACACTCAGCCAAGTGTTATGTCACCATAATTAGGCATGAAAAAAACAAGACAACTAAGCACTCATCTTGTCTCCAAAACAAAGGGTGAAATTCTAGAGACCTGATAAGAATAAAATGTCTCTGCTGACTATGACGGCAAAGAAAACTGAAGAAACTGTGTGGTCATATTTCTCCCTGAACTCATGTAGGAATTAAAAATGTATCCAGTCAAGATATCAGTGGCTACCTATTGTAGTTACTAGGCAAGAAGGTGTCAATTAAGAAATCCAAATGACCTTGTTTGAAATATTAGATTTTCTGGGACAACACTATAAATATTTTTAATAAAGAGTTTACATAATAAATCGCGAAAATGCTTTTAAAATTCTATGTAAACACTACAAAATACAAAGACTCACACTATAAAAATGGATTTCCAAGAAAGCTTTAAAATAAAATTTAAAAAAACAAGAGGTTTTGCAATGTGTTCTTACATTATAGTTCTGAAATAATGTAGATCACACTGCCCCCTTGTGACAGATGTAAAACATGAATTCTGCCTGTTCAAGGAAAACACAATTTACTTTTTTAAAATAGAAATCATCTCTTAATTTCTGAACGATTTACTGCTGACCTGGGATTTGCGTTACCTGTGTATTAAGAGCTCATAGAACTGAAATGGCGCTACAATAATAGAAGACAAATACTGACTAGGAAGAGGCAGACGCAGAAAACAGCAATAGGGACACAGATCACGTCTCCAAGACACTCTTCCACTCAAGTTGCAATTGAAATGAGTAGGAAGCGTTGAGGCAGCTGAAAGTGTTCAGCTCGTTAATGGACACACATGACACTGTTACCAAAACACATCTTAGGATGAAAGGATAAGAAATAGAGATGAGTGAGAGGAAGGAAGTTAAAAAAGAGAAAAGAAAAAGAAAACTAGCTTTGGCATTCTAACACTACACACTAGTTGATTTAAATTTTACCCAAAAAGCTGATTTATCAGGATATGAAAGATCAGTAGACAATAAGGCATTACATTATATAGTCAAATAAATGAAGTAAATTTCATGTAACCATATATGGGTTCAAAATGGAGAGTAACTTAGTCATGTAGCTTGGAGCAATGGAACCTTCTTAAAAGTCAGCTCTCTGGAATGGTTAAACTCCAGTCAGAGAAACTTCACTACTGAGGAAAAACACGCACATTCCAGGTTTGCTTCACTCTTCTCCTTCAATCTATGTAACTGAATTTAGGACTGGTGGGGCGGCCAGTGTTTCAGGACCTTCCGCTGAAGGCCTGCCTGGTTCTCTGCCTGAGTGCAAAGGGTCCCCACTGATTAACAAAACGCATAAGGATCTGGGAGGAAACATAAAACAAAGACAACACATCTGGGGTGGGAGTACCCACGAATGAGTGTAACAGACATTTCTATAATCCAGATCAAGGTCACTGAGAATATTCCAGCATGAGTGGGAACTGGAGATGGGTATGGAAGGGAACTCTGCCAAGACCTCTGCAAAGGCAAGCTAAGCTGTGGTTCAGGCAGTTCCAGTGAGCCTCTGCCTACAGTTTCTAGTTTCTGTACCAGTTACCACCTAAGCCTAGTTGGCCGGAAACTATAGATTGATTTCCAACTTACAATGGTAGGATTTCTGAACTTAGAATTTTTAGACTTTATGACGGTGCAAAAGTGATACACATTCAGAGGAAACCATTGTCCGAATTTTGAATTTTGATCTTTTCCTGAGCTAGTAATATGCAGTACAATAATCTCTCATGATGCTGGGCAACAGCAGGGAGATGATTTTGCCCAACTGTGGCTAATGTAAGTGTCTGAGCACATTTAAATTAGGCTAAGCTAAGCTATGAGTTTGGTAGGTTAGTTGCATTAAATATATTTTCAACTTAAAGGTATTTTCAACTTACCATGGGTTTATCAGGATGTAGCCCCATCATAAATTGAGGAGCATCCGTACCACTGGCAAATGGCTTCACAGTCCCTTCTGTTTTCTAAAATCTGGTTGGTTGTCAGGATCTGAAGCTCACAGGAAACATACTGACCCCTAGGTCTCCCAGAGAACGTGCCCTGAATAACAAAGTATTGGGAAAAGATACGCTTCCTGATCTCCCTGTGCTGCTCAGATAACACACTCTGTAACTCCAGGGCAGCAACATTATGCTGGACACTTGTACACATTTAACGGAACTTAAAAATTGAGCATGTCTACCTCTCTACTTTAGAGGGGATTTTTTTTTTTTTAATATTATATAACCATTAAAGTACACATAATCAATGATGTCTCAGCTGAGGCATAACTCACAGCTTTGGCTTGTTCTTCCCACTGTAAAAAGTATAAAAATTTTATCCAAATGGAAATTTAATATCTACCATATAAAAATTTCTTTAATTAAAAGTACCTTTTACTCTACCACTAAGAGTACATAATTTATGGCCCCTAAACATTTTGGGCAAATCTTTGGAGTATTTACCTAGGCTTTTATTTTTCTGAAGAAATAGCATCCTGCCAATAGACATAGGAGGTGGAGGCAAGATAAACACTCCTGTGCTGCTCTAAGATTAGCAACCTCAAAGATTTAGACATGGTCCCAAATTCCTGAATAATAAATCAGTAGAGATGCCTACAGGTCTTGAACATGAAGAGTCTAGTTAACTGTGGTCACAAGCATTCAGAGACTGTGATAACAGAAATTCAATCCCACTCGATGCTCCAAACTTTATGACTGTAGTTTTCAAATTAATTGGCAAAGTAGAGTGCCTTTATAGCTGTAATAGCACAAAAGTCCTCCACTCGCTTTCTAACTACAGCTGTAATGAGACTGTAGATTTGTGTTGGCCTCTGTAGTATACGATTCCTCGTGCTTCACACAGTGTCTGGACTAAACATTTGTTGATTGAATCAACACACGAGCCTTTCCATCTTATTTAATCCTCACAATGGTGTTGTGAAACAGGAAGGGCAGCAGCAGTTATTTCTGTTTCACAGGTAAAGAAGTTCCAAGATGTTGCCACTGTTGCTAAGATTCATTAGGCCCAGGCCATGTCCTAAGCACTGCTCTACACACTTGTGAATGTATTAACCGGCTTAATTCCCATAATATCTTAATAAGGTAGGTGTGAAGAGCATCCCCAATTTACAGATAAGAAAATCCAGGCACAGAGAAGTTAAGTAACCAGCATGATAAGTATTAATAACTACAACCAGCTATTACTTGGTAACTAGTACCAGGACTAACACCAGACAGCTGGTTCCAGAGCCTGCATTGTTAACCACAATGCATTCTGCTCCGAGGCTGACCTGTCCAATAGCATCCATGTGCTTTGACCTGGGTGACACAGCAAGGTAATGGCCAAACCAAGGCTACTCCTGTGCTCCCTCCAACCCACCTCCCCTGCCTTCACAGGTTCTGTCAATCATTATCCACCAAAAACAAAGCCACACTGGGCCTCAGCACCAGTCTAACCAACTGAACAGAGTAGGGATATATGCTGATGAACTAATTCTTCATAGAAACCCAGGTCAGGAGGCTACCTTCAGAAGCAAGACAAGTCAAAGGCCTCAGGGCGGATTTGTCAACCACATAGAAGCCACCAGGTACACTTGTATCAAGAACTTACTACTGACAACCCACCTGGCAGGTATGACCAAGCCTCTAATATGTAACCAAAAGTCCACTTTAAAACTATAGAGTTAAAGACTTTTATTGAAGAAGATATTTGCACTTTACCCTCCTTGGGTTTTAATTAATTTTTCATTACCATTTTTGGTAAACCTCATAGAGCATACACAAGAGCTCTGTGGTTTCAGAAATGGATGGGTAATGAAAGAAACACACAGCTGTCTCATGTAGAAAGATTCCTTGTAAAAAAGTCCTTTCTAAAGGATGGCCTAGCTTAACAATATATAATACAGCCCATGTTTAAGCAACTAGTCAACTACATTTAAACATGTTTGCACGAACGTAGGGTGTTTCATATGCCACACGAATGGATTCCTAAATCTTTCTGCAATGTAAACATTCATTTATTTTTCCACACACACATAAATTGGAATAAAAGCTTATATACCCCCTCTATTCAGATTTTCTCTGGTAGTAGAAAAATGTCAGGGAAGCTTTTTGTAGAAAATGAATCAACATGCATAGTGCTTTTCTTCCAAGCATCATATCCATTTGCAAATACTGAAATGCAATCAGGCACTAAATGTGTTAATAAGACATACTTACTGAGAAATTTGGTGTCTGACTTACCTATTGGATTTCTATCAAAGAACAATACTGGAGCTTTCAAAATGGATTCAAACATTTTGTTGTGTAAAGTTTGTGAAGATTTAACAAGGATGTAGAATGCCAACAAAGATCTTGCTATGCTGAAAATGATGATAGCTATAATTAAACCTGAAATAAAGAAACATCACTGAGAGCACAGGATCTCTGCATTTTCCTCAACAATATTAAAGTATGTCAGTTTATCAAGATATTATGCATTTTATTCCATAAAGGATTCTATTAAGAGTTTAATGCATTCATAAGATACATTTATAAAGAAGAATATAAAGTATTTTTCTCTCATTAGATAGCAACTACATGGGGAAAAAAGTCAGGTGTAAACTACAATTTCATTCTAGTCTTTCCTAATTCAATTACAAGTTCTATTTTCCCGTCTCCATATTTCAAACCTTACTACTTATGACATATCTCATGCTCTCAAATCGTGGTATGTTTTGATACCAGCAGGTGAAAGTAACAGGAAACAGGAGAAATGATTGACCATTTCCTTGTAAAAAATGCCCTTGCAGCTTTAAAGAATCTGAAAATACCATAATAAATTGCAAGTAGAAAATCTCTTGTCTATGGCCATGCTACCCTGAACAAGCCTGATCCCATCTGATCTCAGAAGCTAAATAGGGTCGGGCCAGGTTAGTACTTGGATGGGAGACCACCTAGGAAGACCAGGTGTTGTAGGCATAAAAAATAAAAAAAATAAGGGATTATAAACTGACAAGGTTCCTGCAATCTGTGAGATCAACCAAGGGTTGCCTCGCCTAAAAAAATAATAATAATAAAAAAATAAATTAAAAAATTTTTAAAAAAAGAAAATCTCTTAAGTAATTAAATTGTAAGAAAATACAAATTATATTTTAACATAAGATAATTAATCTAAACGAGAAACTAATCTCTCATTAAATGTTTTATATAAACACAAAGCATTTTTAAATGGACATAATGATTTAAATTATTTTATTAATGACATAAATGAATACATACTATGCATATAAAAATTAAAATATCTCTCCTAACATCTCTTGAATTCACAATGCTAAATAAAGTAGGGATAATGTCTGTAATAAATTCCATCAAGTACTTTTTCCCCCTTCAGATGACACATCACTCTTTTAAATTCTGAAAGCTGCTCAAATTCCTAAATTCCATCAACAGGCAGGCACTTTCTTTAGCCTACATGAATATAGAACAGAACCATTTTTCTTCTTTTATGTCTCTCATAGTCTACCAATTCAGCAAGTAAACAGCTAATGGATTTAGATTTCTGAGCAAGTGATCAATGAAATAAATACCAAATTTCAATGAATGGGTTCTTAAAAAGATAATTCGCTCTATCTTCAAGGAAAGCTTGTATGAGCATTTCCTGTGGGAATACTTAAAATTTTAGATGAGGATTCCCTTTAAAAGTATGTAACGCTACATATATTCTAAGCACTCTTGTGAAAACAGAGCACTGTATTAATATTAGTCTGGCAAGCCAAATGTTAAATTACTCACACAGTTGGGAAGGTGATAACATTGTGATCTCAAGGTAAGAAAGACAGAAGGAAGCCTAATTCCCAGACACTGAATTTTTTCCTGCTTAGCTTCCCTCTTAAGTAATTAGTGAAGCCCAAGAGATGAGCAGTATGGTGAAGGGAGCTTTGCATACCTGCAAGGGAATAATGCTTTTATTTGGGGGGCCTTGCTGCCAGAGGATTTCATCCAAGTTCAACAAAAGCCAGGATTTATTCAAACAGAATTGGAACAATCCGAACCAGAGGGTGGGGATCCGTTTCTAATCCCCTTGCCCATCCATATAATAATATAAGATTTAGCAAAAGCTACCTATTAGAATAGACAATAGCCACATATTTCCAGTGGCTGATTTTCTGAATGCTCAATCCCGATTTAACTTCCAAAATCTAGTACAGAGCAAATTAAGATTCTTCATCGAACCTCTTTCTTCTAGATTTTAAAAATAATTATTCTAATTAATTCAGAGAGTAAATGCGACTCAGACTCTTAATCTGTTAAGACATTATTGAATCACTCCCGGAAGCCTACTCACATAGGCTCATTGTAAGCACCTCAGACTGTCATATAATAGACCTAATGATCACACTTTACCTGAATAAATTCCTAAGTACCAGTTAAGATCGAGCTTCTCAGTTATATTTCCTTGTCCATTTACAGTGATGTTCAGGGTGCTCTGTTTTTTTGCCCTATGGAATAGGGAAGAAAAAATATTAATCTACAGATGGAATTTAGATAAAGACAAAAAAAAAAACAAAACATTAACCTTCACTGAACCTCCACTGGAAGATGACTCCCAGCTTACAGGGTCCCATGTATGTCTACCTTATAAAATTCCAATTTGCATTGTGACTTTGAGTTCTCAAAAACTGTCTTTATGAAGACGCTGCTAAGGATGAGACATGGGTAGAGACCATGGGAGGGTCACACTCCACCAGCAAGAACTTTAATTTTTCTTCAGGGAAACTAAGTGAGGATTAGAAGAGGAGACTGCACAAATCCTACTTCTTCCTGACTCTGAAAAAAGGGAGGCTTCATGTTGTTTTTATAGCACTTTGCAGTCAGTTTAGAAATAACTCACCAGTATGAAAGCCACCAATCTTGACCAATGAAGGTGACCTAGAGTAAGAAAACAAACACATACAAAAATCAAACTCTAACATCACTTACCAACTCAAAACTCTCACTCACTAAAATGGATAATTGAAAGACTCCAGAAAACAGAGATGGTCCTTCCAGCTCAGACCAGGTTTGTGCTAAGCACAACATCCCAGACAACAATAAGGTAAGTGTATATTACATTTTTAAAACTTTAAAAGACATCCTTTTTTCCCCTAGAAGCTCTTGGGGAGCACCAGTAAGCATCACTTATTTTGTTCCCCACTGATACTCCATTTCAAGGCAAATCCAAGTGGACTGCAAAATACAATAATACAGTATAAATAAGTATAGTACAAATATAAATATTACTGTAAATATTGAGTTAAGAGCACAAGTGTTCTCATTTACCTCAGCTGTGATGTTTAGTAGAAGAATAAAAATGAGGATAAACCCATGGACGCCGGCTGTCAAGTAATTCTTATAGGCCTTTATCCCAACTTTTCCTTCAGAACGGCTCTCCTCAGTTAGTGTAACCTGCATATTCTTGATCCGGGAAGGAAAAAAGACAGTAAGAGACAACATTTTAAATAATCAACTCTAAAATGTCAAAAGTTCAACAGCATACTCCGTTGGCAAAGCCATGGGAAAACATGCACATCTCGTACACCAGAAGGAGTACAACATGGTATAGCTCCTATGTGGGAGGGTGCATTTGCCCTTGGACCCTGCCATCCTACTTCTAGGAATCTTTAGAAATAAGAAAGCATCATTTGCACAAGGTTATCAGTGTTCAAAGTAGAACATCATGATTTCCAGCATATGTACAACACACCCGAGTCAAGTATAAATGCAGAGGCATGTTTGAAAATAATATACGAAATAAATGATACAGAGCTAATGTATCACTCTTGATTATTTGTGTCACTCAACAATAGAAACATAAAACAAACTAGGGACTCAAAATATTAGCCAAATATAGAAAACTGAGGTCAAACAGCAAGATGGAATATGAGAGTTTGGAGAGCAAGGGAGAGCATATGTTCTGAATCAAATTGGTTCCTGAATTTTAGGGAGTGATTCCTGAGTTTGAAATGTGAGAAAAAGAATCATCCAGGCTCCTAGATTTGGATAGTGAATTATCAAGGAATACCTCTGTATATTTTTAAGGGTGATCTAGTGTATTTCTGCACTTCTGTGTGGAGGACTTAGAGTGCATTATCGATTCACATGAGCCAAGAATGTCCTTGGCTCTATGCTGGCCGCTGGGGATTCAAAGATGGATAAGATGTGGTTCTTGGTCTTAAAGAGTAAGAAAGAAGACAGAAATTAACTCTAAAGTGTCTACCGTGTTCTAAGTCTTTTGCACATGGTACTTCTGGCCTATCACAAACCATCTGACAATAGGACAAAACAATACCATCAGTCATCTGCAGTGCCAAAACATTCCAACACAGAGGAAATATAGCTTATTTAATGTGGGCTACAGCAGAATGCAGTGTGAGCGGGTCTTCAAATTAAGCCTTCAGGTACAAAAGGAAAGCCTGGGGCCACCAAGAGCAAGTAGAATTTACCTATGGTAAATTCAAGAGTTCTAATATCAGTATGAGCCCCATATACCTTGGGGCTTATAGCAGTAAGCTCGCTACTGATCTCAGTGAGATTTCCCTTCTTATACCCAAAGAACCTCAATCAGTCCTGCCTCTTTTGTTCTATTTTAATTCTACAAATTCCATGGAATAAGGCCTTGGAAACTTAGAATATGTTTGGGGACAAATGCAGATGTTATGAGAGGAGCAGACTGAGGATCCATGAGGCCACTAAGTGCAGACAGAACCAGAGCAATTTGCAAGATGAGGAACTCACAGCTTCGCTCTCTGGAGCACCGTCTTTCAACGAGGGTCTAGAAGACTGTTGAGACCAAACCGAAGACTCCGAGAAGGTCCGACTCCTCAGTGCGGGACTTCCTGGAACAGAAGATTGTTCAGCCTCCTCATTTTCCTTCTTCAAAAGGGTCCCAAAATCAATCCTGGATTTCAGAAACTCAGTGTAAGTTCCCTTTTGTACCATTTTACCCTAAAATAAAAATAAAGAATTTGAGAGAAATACATTTGCATTTGATAATACCAATCTAATCTAATACTAATCAAAAAAAGTTAACTGGTTTTAAATTATGATTTTCATAAGAATATTATTTTTAGGTGTGGAATTCTAGTTGACAAAATCTAGTGCAATTCAACTAGACACAGAACTGAGCATTCTGTTCTCTGCCAAAGCCTGTGTTGGGTGCTGGGGGGATATAAAAGAAATGTGTAATCATGTGTTAAAAATAGAGATGACTGACATAAGTACCACGGTCATTTGAGGAAACAAAAAGTATAGATGTTAGCGGGAGTATCAGTACAGTCTTTTTAGACAACATGAGAATCAAGATGTCTCCTGTAACAAGCAGAATTTGAAAGAATGGAGTCAAATGGGGAGGTTAGTCCGGCAGGGGTGGGGAAAAAAGATTGACAGAGAAGCGGGCACAAGTCTTTCTGGGTAGGTAAGAGTCACTCATCAAATCTTTCCTGACCACTGTCATAGTATCATGTGCACCACTGGGACAAGATCTATGGGAACCAGCCCTGGACACGGAACCCATAAGCCGCATCTTCATGCCCTTTACTCTAAAACTGCTCCCAATACTCAGGAAGTGCCTGACTATAAGTTCAATATTCCATGCGTTAAACAAGGAGGCCACTAGACTGGGGTGGCCCTAATACCTTGGTGGCCTATGCAAGGAAACTGAAACTTAAGCCAGAGCCAATGAACTCAAACCAAGAAAATGAAACTGTGAACAACCACGAGCAGCCAACTAGGCTTCCCCAAATCAGGCAACTGCTTACGTTATAGCCAATCAGACAATTTTTTAAAATATATGTGATACTTCATTACATAGTTTCCTCTCCTTAGAAAGCTATATAAAATAATGTGCAGATGTTTTCACTATTTTCTCCCCCTGTGAAACAAGACTCAGCTGACTTACTCAGTAGTAAACAAAATATTAGACAAAAGCCCAGGGCACAAAACAAATCAAAGTGCAGCCCTGGTGAAGGCAGGTCAGGAGGAAGGCAGCCCAGCCCGCCCTTCTCACCCCATCCCCCAGGGGGTCCACTGAGAAAAATCTAATAAAGCTTTTGAGAATTATTGGAAGCTGCAGAATTAGAAAATCATTCATGATACATAGGATCTTGTTCCACTTGAGAGGTAAAATTCATACACCTTATCTCATTTTCCACTTAGTATCTGTAAGATGCATAAGAACGGTATACAGAGAGCAGTTTTACTCAGTAGCCAAATGCTGACAATCCCAAAAGGGTACGAGGGGGTAGCCAACACCTTTCTGCTATTAGAGAGGGACCAAACAGTCATAATGGACCCCAACTAATCCAGGGGTGCTCACCAGTGGACAAATGGTTGTTTTGATCATACTAAAACTGGGGTAATATCCACAAAAAAGCAATAAGGGGACCCCCATATCATCTAGGGACCAGCTCAATAGGCTCTAGTCCCGCCCATGGATTCTGTGATCATCATATTGCCAACACTGAGGTTAGTCCCACTCTTCTGCACATGAACTTAACTGTCCTCAAGCCTGAGGACTCTGAGCTCCCTACCACTGGAGGAGTGGGGAGGATTCGACACATGAAACTGTTTCTGAAGGCTAGCAATTCTGCATGTTAATTATCTTTCTTAGGGCAGAAATTCCTTTAATGAAGTGAGGCATTTGACCAAAAGCCTCTTGGAACAGACAAGGGTTAATGATGGAGGTGCTGAAGCACAGAGGCAAGCAAGCCTAGGAGTGATGAATCAAACAAACACTAAGCCTTAAAAATTCTCACTAACCTCCATCCCCACCCCCAACCACACTAGCTATTGTGGGTTAAATGGTGGCCCCGCAAAAGATATGTTCAAATCTCAAACATGATACCTGTGACGGTGGCCTCATTTGGAAATAGTGTCTTTGCAGATGTGATCAAGTTAAGATGAGGTCATACCGGAGTGTGGTGGGCCCTAAATCCGATATGCCTGGTGTCCTTACAAAGAGAAGAGACTGATACAATGGAGGCAGAGACTGAAGTGCTGCAGCTGCCAGTCAAGGACACCATGGATTGCCAGTGAACACTGGCAGCTGGAAGAGGCGAGGAAGGAGCCTTCCCCAGAGCCTTCAGCAACAGCATGGCCCTGCTGGCATTTTGATTTTGAATGTATAGCCTCCAGAATAGCAAGAATGAATTTCTGTTGTTTTAAACCACCCTGTTTGAGGTACTCTGTTATGACAACTCTAGAAAATGACACAATACTAGCCTAAGCACATACTTGTATATTCTGAACTTCACTAAGACTTCTAACTGTTTTTGCTAGTGCCCCTCCAATGACCATCAAGAGGAATCTTTTTAAAAATCATACATCAGACTACATCATGTCTAGGCCTGCCGCCCACCGCTCTCAGCCCATCTCCTTCCATGCTCCCCCTGCTCGCTCTGCCTCAGCCACACTGGCCTTCCTGTTTCTTCAGCATGCCAGGTCAGTTCCTGCCTCATGGCCCCACCACTGGACCCTCTGCCTCAGATGCCCCTGCCCTAGGTTACTGAGTGGCCAGCATCTTCATGTCACTCAGGTCATGAGAGGTACTGCCTGCTCAGAGAGACAGTCAGGATATCAGCCTCCATACCTCTATCCCTTTCGTCACACATATTCTCATAAGGATGGTAGCTTCATGATGTGAAGAACTTGTCTCACAGATACACAGGCTCTCACACATACTGGCTACACATAAAGCCCTGTGCAGTGAGACTTGCAACTGACTACACCAGGAGAACGGGTGTCTCTGACCAGAGGATGCGCAGCTATACAACCACACTTCTGCTATTAATGGAAAACACTCTTTAGGGAAACCACGTATGATAATCAAATGGATACAAACATGTCTTCGTATCTCTAATTTCTAAATAACACTTTCACTTAAGTCATGGAAGAAGAAAACAAAAAGTTCTAAATAAAACAGCAGCATCATCCTTAACAATTTCACCAGAAGAGTTATAATTTAGTAACTCTGAGTTCTTAGGAAGTTTATGTACTTTAGGGTATATGGCTTAAGATGTAATAGTGATATTTCTACATGTCCTTGGATTCATCCTCCATGGGTAGATAGAAGCTCTGAGTAGAAAGGATGGACAACTGAGGAGGAAGAGGGAGTTTACCATGAATGCAAGGAACGCAACCTGCTGAGAGGCCTTGCCTTCAACACACCTGAGAGACAGCAAGTTACAAAGACTTCTAGAAGTTACTTACATCTTTCAATATCAGAATCTGACTTGCATCTTTTAGGTACTGCAACTGATGAGTCACTAAGATTGTGATCTTCTTGTGCAAGGTTTGACAAATACACCTATAAATTTAAGAGGTACAGTATGTAAAGATACATCAGTGGGGGTGCTCCAAATTGAAAAATGTACATCTTGAAAACATAAGGAGACAAAGATAACATAGTAGTCAAAGACCTGTAATTTAAATACCAGTATAAATACAAATTAAATACAAATATAAATCAATGCAGCCGATGAGGTCCTCAAATTCACCAACAGCCAACTTGAGTCTAGCTTCACTACGAAATCTAAAAAGCAGTCCAATGCAGGAGGTAGCAACTGCTAAGTTTTTTACCCCTAAAACCTGGCTAAACAATTCTTTATATATTTCATGTTGAAAAACAACTGAGCAATAGTGAGATTCCAAAACCTGACTGAACTGAAATACTAATTATTTTATCACTGTGTAGAAATGGAGGGAGGGACCTATGTCCTATAAAAATGTGTACATTTTCCTTAGACAGTATCCTAGGTCATTATTTATGATTTATGGTGTATATATTAAGCAAAAGAAAAAAAAAATCTTAGATTCTCAGTAACCTTTGCATTTTTTAGACACTTCTTCCTAAATGATATTAGAAAATAAATGCTAGTATAGCCTTGATTAGTCCCCACAATACTCCCAGTCCCCTCCAGGAAGCACATCATCTTTTGCTAGGACTGAAAACCTGTCGAATATGAAAATGAAAGAACAGAACCCGAATGGCCCAAATCGTTGTGGAAATGACCCAGTGGCTCCAAGGACATATTAATTCTCTCAGTGAAGACCCACTTTATTATTCGACCTTTGAAGATTTTTTTTTATAGTAACCCCTTAAAGTGCTCCTACATTTTGAATGCAGACCCCTAGGAACTAAGCCCCAGCTGTACCCGCAATGGTCCGTGACCCCTCCAAGTTAGCAAGTAGTTGGTACCAGGCCCCAGTGACCAGAGGCAGGGCTCTAGGCACACACTCTGGTTGCCTGAGTCCCACACTGAGCAAATCTCAGGACCACGGCCGTGACTCAACCTGCTGAGGAGGATCGGATCAAGAGTTCTGGAGGAATTCAGACTGGAGTTCATATCCTTGCCTTGCTCTACCTCTGACTAGACCGACAATGTCAGGTGAGCTACTAAACCTCGCTGAAGCTCAGTTTCTTCATCTCAAAATAAGAAATGTCAACTCATAGGCATGTTCTGAGAAATAAATCCACTTAGTAAATGTTAGTGCCATTCTCCACTCTTCCTGTTACTCATAAGAGGCCATCTGCTTTGGAGTTGGGACAGAAAAGTCCTAAGAGGACACTTTTGAGACTGGGCCTATGACCAAAAGCGAGACCCCAGGATGTAGATGCATATACTATCATTTCATTCTTTAAGTCCAAAAGGATTGCTTTATCCATTTTGACATGTCTTCATTTGGCTTTCATACCAAAGTTTCTTAACCAAGTAAACCCCTCATCTGGTGTAGCAGGAAAGCTTTTAATGGAATTGTTTCTCCTTAATTCAAAATTACCTGCCATTAATCCCTAAAGGCAGATGTTAATCAGATCTGATGGGTTACTGCATCCAAGATGGACCAACTGAACAGTTTTAAATTGTTTTCTTCCTAATATTCCATCACAGATGAGGTAATGTAATTACAATGATACTGTCAGTTGATGACTTTAAATTTTTTCTAAATTATGATTTTCATCAAAATTTCCAGGAAAATAACTCTGTTTTCCAAATTTTTAAGAGGAAAAATTTCCAAGTCAGGTCATAAGTAAAAGATTGATTCCACAATGAGTTGTTTAACTCTCATTCTGTATAAAGGCTGTATTAAGAGATATCGCATACTGTGGAGAGAGTGACAGAAAGAAACTGTCACAACCTTCATTCACTCAATCAACAAACATTGGTTGAGGTGCCAGGTACTAAGTGCTGAGGATACAACCACCAGTCAAGAATATGGGATCTACTCTGCATCACGTGAAGGGAGACACACTAAGTGAACGTGGAATATGCACTACATGATGCGTGCTATGAAGGAAAAGCAAGGTGATGGCTGCTATCTTAGATGGAGGTGACACATGAGCCAAGAGAACATCCGGGGAAACAGATCTGGAAGAACAAATAGCAGGAGCAGTGGTTCTGGGACAGAAACATGCTGTATGACGGAGCCTTCACACATTTGCAGTTTAGTGGAGGGGTGGGGCGTGTAACGATCAAGTACAACCTGTTGTGGGCTGTGAGAAGACAGGAAGCTCACAGATCCCCCTGGAGGGACAGAAGGGGAAGGCGGAAAGGTGGGGAAGCGGTAGTGGTGTCCTTCATCTTTCCTCTTCGCCCTGGTACACTGTCTCCTGGCTCTTAGACAGAAGGAACGATATCTGTATAGATAGACAGGTATAAGAAGGGGCTCACCTCATTTGGAACACTCCACAGAAGCCGGTGTGGCTGGAATGTATATTAAGGCCATGCAAGGTAATGCTGGAAAGGCGAATGGGGCTAGAATGCAAAGAACTTTGCTTGCCCTTTCAGGACTTTGAGCTGCATCCTGAACAGGAAGGGAATCTAAAGGTCTGAGGCAGGAAGGTTGAACTGAGAAGGCAGCAGTGTGGGAGATCTGATTAGGACAGACCCAAAGAACTAATTATGTAGGAGCTGACACATGGCTTTCTAAAATACCACACAGATCTGTAGCCTGGGACAGATTCAACTGACATCAGTTAACTTAAGTGCTCCTAACCTTCTGTACATGATAGAACCCACTTAATGTTGACAGTATATGGTTGTAAAATCCACAGACATTAATAACTTTGGATATATATTCATGGCTGACGTAAACTGTTAATGGCAAGTAAAAGTGTAATTCATTCACTTTTAATACAAAACACTTCACATTACTAAGCTTCAACATAACCGCCATCTTTCATAGTATATTGTTCAATCCAATTTTCTAACTCGTTGAGAACATTCTCCAGTTGCTGCTGAGTGATTTCCTAAATTGCATTCGTGCTCCCTGCCCTAAGGTTCCCTAAAGAACGTGGTTCTGATTAGCAAACAACAATTTTAACAAGCTTGCTTCTATCAAGTGTATATCCAAAGTTATTAAACCCGAAAGGTGCGAGAGGACTTTATAAACACCTGTGTTTGAGGAAGAACTTGGGAGAGCTTTTGTGATAAGCATACTGATACTTAGCAATTAAAACCCCTCCTCTTTCCTCCTCGTGATGTGATTGCAATGCTAGCGGAAATTGTTCTTGGAGTGATGGAGAACTTGTGCAGACTCACACCAGACAGGGTGACGGACCCGTAGGGGTGCGAGGAAGAGCGTGAGGAATGGGGAGGCTGAGCTACTCACAATGCCACTGAGGATGGGCAGTGGGAAATCTCTATGTCAGTGCTAGGCTCCTGTCACTGAACTCAGTACAGCCCGCAAGGCACTTCTCTGCCCCAGAAAAAATTCATCAAGTCACATTCAAGATGGGTGGAAAAGAGAGGTCAGATCATACAGCTGGAGGTCATGCCAAGTGTCAGGTGGCTCTACTCTCTGCATTCTGAAAAATTCAATGTACTATGCGCTATTTTTTTATGGTGATAAAATTTATGTAAAATAAAATTTACAATTTTAACCATCACCACTATCCATCACTAGAACTTCTCTCCACCTCTTTAAATAAGAACACTCTACATATACATTCTGGTAGGAAAACGTTAAGGACCCGCCCAGTGACCCATGCTTAGTGGATGACCGTGAACTTCAGCTCCTAGCGTCCAGGCTCAGAGCTGCCTCACACTGTCTCACTCTCACACAACTGGCTCTGTGTGAATCTCTTCTTTTTATCAAGGCCTGTTGTCAATGAACTGTGCACTCCCCACACTCACATGTTGATGCCTTAACTCCCTCTCCCTTAGAATTTAGTGTTAGGGCCTTTAAAGAAATACTTAAGTTAAAATGAGACCATTAGGGTGGGCCCTAATCCAAACTGACTGGTTTCCATAGAAGAATCGATTAGGACATAAGAAGAGAAACACTATGGACACAGGTGAACAGAAAGGCCACGTGAGGACAGAGCAGGAAGATGGCTATCTACAAGCTAAGGAGAGAGGTCTTAGGAGAAACCAAACCTCTGGACACCTCGATCTTGGACTTCCGGCCTCCAGAACTGTGAGAAAATAAGTTTGTCGTTTAAGCTGCCCAGTCTGTGGTACCTTGTCATGGCAGCCTGCTATAAACTAAATGTTTATGCCCTCCCAAAATTTACACATTGAACCATAATCCCCAATGTGACTGCATCTGGAGGTGGCGGCTTTGGGAGATGATTGGGTCATGAGGGCTGAACCCTCATGAATGGGACTGTGCCCTTGTAAAGGAGACCTCAGAGAACTGCCCCTACCCCTTCCTCCATGTGAGGACACAGAGAGAAGATGAACCAAGAAGCAAGCTATCACCAGATACTGAATCTGCCTTGTTCTCAGACTTCCCAGCCTCTAGAACTCAGAGAAACATATTTGTATTTATAAGCCACCTAGTCTATGGTATTCTGTTATAGCAGCCTGAACAGACACAGCCCTAGCAAACTAATACAGGACCTCACAGCGAGTATTTCCAAGCAGCTTCCCTCTGCTACAGAACCCGCATCCTGCTGTACAACCTGTACTTCCTGCAGCAGGACATGCCTGCTGTTCTTTCCACATGTCTTGCTTATTTTTACGTCTATAGCTTTGCTTCCACTACTCTCTTTAGCAAAAGGAACTGAATCCTATAGCTTCCATACACCCTGCCCAGCCTGCAGGCCCACAGCGCCTGTCCCACCAAGCCCAGCCCAAGATCAGCTTTACAAGCTGGGCTGAACACCTAGAGCTGCCCACTTCTACTTCCATTTAGCATTTATTGCCTTTACAGGGTGAACTCTTCCCATCCATATGTCTTGACAAACCCCACAAATTCCTTAGGGGCCAAAACAGATCTAAACTTCTTGATCTCTTCCTCTGCCCAGTATGTGTCCTTACCCTCTCTAGCTTACTGTCCTCCTTTGTAAACCTAGGTGCTTTGTGTAGTAACATTTGTAAGAGCATCTATCTCAGTGCATGCGGTAGTGCCTAAGTGCAACTGAAAGGGCTCATTGGCTTGAACAAGGTAAACAAGAGCAAGGTAACTGTGGAATAGATATGGGTGCTGTTTTAGCAAAAGCAAGTTCATGATGCTTTTGAAAAGGCTAGTCTAGACTTCATAGGAAGCATCCATCAGCGCACGTTAGGTTATGGTACACACAGAAAAGAGATTCAGATTGTTGTAGCTCAGTGGCTCGGTGGCTCAGCAAAAGCCAAAGAAAACAAATTCCAGAAACACAAAGTAAGAGGCGTTAAGGGAGTTAATCCAGATTCTAGATACCTAGTTTCAAATTCAAGTTAACCCTACATTTGTGGGTCTTATTAGTTCTAATGAAGCAATATTAAATGATTGAAGCCGTACTCTGCTGTGGAACAAATCATTAAATTCTAGACTTTACTTAGTATTTTCAACCTACAGAATAATAAATGTAAACCAACAAGGCCTTTCCATGGAAGATCTATGTTGGTATTGAACACTTCACTTCTAACATGCCATAAATGATAGAGGAAAAGAACTGGTAACCAAGTACCAGGTTACGACCCACCAGTAAGTTACTGTTCCACCTGTGAATTTAAAAACCGTACATCATCTTTACTCCTGGGGTCTGGATCCATCAACAGTGTCTTGGTTATCAAGTGTGAGTGGGTGGGGGGACTTGCACAATTTGTCATTTATTTCTTAACTCCCTAAAGCATGTACTCGCCACACGCCTGCACACAGTTAGTACCTTCTGTATTTTCCCATCTTGACCTCATATCTGTGCAAAATTTCTCAAAACTGGATCTTCTGTGGAGGGAAGGGAGGGGACATCAAAGCTGAATGAGCTTGATCTTTTGAGGCACAAAGACTTTCCTGAGCCCACTCCACAGGGTTCTTAGAAAGCAGAAATGACACAAAAAATGAGCAAACTCACAGTTGGAACAGATGCTTGCCAACTTCTGCATCCACTGCACTGAGAGGATCATCTAGAAGGTAGATGTCTGCATCCTGATACACTGCTCTAGAAAACATAAAGAGATATCAGACGGATGAACACTTCATGCCCCCTGGATCTCATCTCCGAATCATGACAGCGTTCAATAGCTCAGATGATATTCATTCCAAGACCCAATGAAATAATCCAAGACTAGTGCTTCACACGGTACCCACACATGGTAAGCAGGGACTGTGTGTTAACCCCCCTAGAAACAGCACAAGAGGCACATGCAGAACAGCAGCTAAAACGCGATTTACCTTGCGAGGTTGACCCGGGCTTTCTGCCCTCCACTCAGCGTGGTTCCCCTATCTCCTATTATAGTTAGATCTCCATCCTCCAAAAGCTCCAAATCCTATATGAAGATAGAAAAAAAAAAACTTAAAATACATTCTACTGTCATCTTAAACATTTAGCATTAGTTCTTCATACATGTATTTGATCAACAGCAATGGATATATTTCATAGTAACTAAACTGTAACTTTGAACTTTAAAAAAACTCACAAGGTTTTTGTTTTCATCCTGTAGTTTTTTACAGCATTTATGCCTTTAACCATTTTAACAGATATTTATTGAACATCAACTATATGTCAGACATTGTTCTGGGCACAGTGAATTGAATGGAAAAATAGTCTCTAGAGTTTCCATGTTGGGAGACTGGCAATACGAAAAATTAACATGAGTACAAGCACTAAGTACTATGAAGGAAAAGGAAGTCAGCTAAGGGGGATAGAGAGTGAAGGAGGGAAATTTACTTTATATGGGGGTGGGGAAGGGCTCTGATCAGAGGAGGTTTTCAGCCAATGGATACCCACTGGAGGCGGAAGCCAGCCTGCAGAGATCTGGAGAAAAAGTGTTCCTTGTGGAAGAATGAGCAAGTGCATGGGGCAGATATACCCCCAAGGTGCTTGAAGACTAGCACAGAGGCCAGTAGAGCTGGAGTAGAGTGAGTAAAGAAAGCAGGGGATGGGCGAGGCACAGCAGGAGGGGCTGCAGTTTCACTCCAAATGAAATGGGAAGGAGTACGGGGGAGAACTGACATGATCTGGCTTGGGCTTTTAAGGAATCACTCCTGCCTCTTTGTGGAAAACAGATGGTAAAGGGGCAGGAAAAGGCAGGGTACAAGTTAGGTAGGCTATGGCAATAATCTAGTTGAAAGATCACAGTGGCAGGGATCAAAGCAGGAGCAATGAAAATGGAGGGAAGTGATCACATTCTGGACAAATTTCAAAGGTAAAGCCTGTAAGAGCTGCTGATGGGATGATGGTGGGTTGCAAGAAAAGAGGAAGACTGCATTTTTTTTGGCATGAAAGGGGAGAAGAACAGGGTCACCAGTTACTGAGTTTAAGAGGATGATGGATGCAGGTTTAGGAGATAAAATCCAGATTTTGGTTATGGGCAAGCTGAGATACCTACTGGTGATGTCAAGCTGCTGCTGGATATGTATACCTGAAGGTCTGTGTTAGAGGTACAAATGTGAAAGCTGGTGGCACGTATATAGCTTGTAAAGGCACAGGACTTATTTTATCAAGGAGTGTCTTAACTAGCCATTTTGCTGATCTCAGTCTCAGCTTCCTGCTTTCAGAGAAGGGATGACATCTGACCCATGTCTTCACAGTGTTATTTAAGACACAGTGACAGAGTGATATCAAGATCTATACAAGAAATAAGAGCAGAAAGAGCAATCTGGGCAAGAGAAACCAAAGAAAAACCAAAATGTTTGAGGGACACTGAACAGACCAATTGGACTAAACAGAGGCTTGTTCCATGCAATCCAGGAAAAACTTAAAGCTGAGAAGGATAAGACGTTTTGATTGAAAGATCTGGGAATCCATCAGAAGTTATATTTGACTATTATTTAAGAAATAAATAGACAAATCACAATACCTAGATATAAAGATGACAACAACATCCACAAAATGACAGTATAATAATCAGGTTTAAGTTACACATTTTATGTTAGAAATCTTTACTTAGATTGCCTATAATCATTACTAGACAGATCCTGACATAGACAAGCAGGATCTTGACCTCTCTCTCAAGGGTCAACCTAGGATACTTTTCTGCAAATGAAGCCTTCATTTTTCTGTCTCCACTTTGGCAAACTTGGAGGAGAGAGCAAGTGACACATGGAAATCTCCAAGATAAACAAGTCCTTTGATCTCCCTAAGTCTCACTTTCCTTTTCTACAAAATGTGCAGGAGAAACAATACTCAACTCAAGGATGCTGTGAGAATCAAAAGAGTAAGTATAAGAACACCCTCAACAGATGGAAAAAGAACATGAATTAACTTTTGCTATTGTTGACTGATACATATTTTTTGATCAAACCAACAGTGGGATTGCATTCACATTCTGATACAGTGTGAATCACAATATGCCAAGTACACCACCAAGAGAAAAAGGAAAAGGGGTGTCTCCATCATAACCCATTCCATGAAGGCCCACCAAAACACACAGGCACTCAGAGTTCCCTGCATACTCAAAGCTTAACTGGACTGCATCAAATGAAAGGCAGAGATGGCTCTATCATGAAAATTCACTATTATTTCACATTTTTTCTTTGTTGAGCTCAAAAGTTAGTACCATCTCTTACTTTTGGTTTTCACAAAAAAAACAATGAGCCATTTTAAAATAGGTTCCCAGACTTCTGGGAATACAAACACACAGACAGACACAGACAGAGACACACACGCACACACACGTTTACTTGGTCTCTCTTTCACAGTTGACAGTCCTTGCAAAGTGTCCTATTTAGTTTTTATGCCTTGATTTTACGTTGTTTTGTTCCTTCTTAAAAATAGTACCACACTGTAGCACAGCAATCTTAGCTATTTTCTAGAAAAGGAACTTAAAACTCACTCTTTCATTTAGCACATTTAGGAAATAAGAAATGGACTCTCCTCAAGTCTGGCAAAAGAAGAACTTTGTTTGTTGACTCTGCAAACTATTTATAGACAAGCCTCAGACAGGAAAAACATTTCAAAGGATATGAAGGAACACCCGAGTCAGACTAATTTCCTAACCACGATTTTCTGATTTGGTTGGAGGAAAAAGCCTGGGTTGAGCATATATGACAATTCCCCCCAATGACAAGAAGGTATTCTTACATTACTCCTAAGTTAAATTTAACTGATTATTTCATCTACAACAGCTTTCACTGAAAAATTAGATACATAAACTAAAGGAAAACCAGGAAATGGCTACACTGGTTTGATGCTGCCAGGCCAGAAACATCAAGTGCCCTTTAGCAATGGTAGAGACTTATACAGCAGAAATGTTCTTGAGCTGCAATAGGTAGTGAGGGCCAGACGCGAGGCCCTAGCAACTGAGGGCTGGATTCCAGGGTCGAACAGCAGGACTCCCATGAGCCTTTGTTCCTAGCTTTTCCTCGATTTGGAAATATCCTTCCTATCATACATAGCCTGTCAATAGCCCGCCTACCCATCTTTCCAGGCCCAGCTCACTCTCCTCCATGAAACTATCCCTGAGTTTCCCCAGTCAGACATCATCTCTCTTTTCTACCGGGTTCCTAAGGCTTCGTTTAAATTTCTCCTGAAGGACACATCTAATTCTGCTTCATAATATGTATGCATGCGCATGGCTTCTCTCTCCATTAGTCATCTCCTGGATGGTAAGACCTATGTGCCAATCACTGTGCTGGATGCCTTATACTGATTATCTCTAATCCTCACAAAAGCTGGACAGTAAGTTCACTCAGACCTCTGCATCTGTGGGTTTCTCAGCTGCAGATTCAACCAACCCTGGATGGAAAACAGAATTTTCCAAAAGTGGTTAGGGATCCATGGATACAGAGGGTTGACTGTATGCTTGTTCTATGCAATTTTATGTAAGAGACTTGGGTATCGGAGGGAAGTCCTGGAACCAATCCTCTATAAATAGCGACAGATGACTATATCAAACCCATTTCACAGAAGAGGAAATTGAGACTGAGATTACATAACTGGTCTGCCTACTATCAGCTATTAAATGGAATGGCTGAAATCTGAACCAAACTCATCTCAGTTCATGGGCTCTTTCTTCACATTATGCTGTCCCCTGTGGTTACTGAAAAATACATTTGAAATGAATGCAATACTGAAATAATTCAAGACCTGTAGGCCTTAATATTTAAATATAGAAATATCAATAAATTTGGTCTCCATAGCTAGATTAGCCTCATGTATCCCTTTTGTACTCATGACTTCTTGTTTTCTATTATGTCATAGGCAAGTGATACAGTTATTTCAATTGAGAGATAAAAAAATTAAGATATAACAATAATTATTCTGCTTGTTAAGACAATCTGGAAAAAAAATGTCCAACTTGGCAGGAATGGGGCAAATATGAGAAGAAATTATAAGCTTATGAACATCCCAAAAGGGTCTGTAAATTCAAGCGATCTATGTGGGAAAATATTACACTAGAATTTATCAATGCTATACCTTTGAACATGTACTGCCTAAAAGTTTTTAAAAGTCTTCACATAGTAAAAGATAACATGCAGAAAAATTTTACATAACATATTGTTTATGGTATGGTAACACATATTTCTTATTGATTTACATAATGTACTATGTGTAGAACATCTATGCAAATATCAACTCAAATAATGAATATATACTCACATACCTTCCTTCTAACATGTCACATTTTATAGATGCAGTTTTACCCAAAACTGGCTGTTCTTATAATTAAGAGCTAATTTTTTGAACATTATTCTAACATTTATAGAGTGCTTGTTTGTCCCTAGCAATCAGGAGCTTTAAAACCACTACTGCATTTCATCCTCAAAACAACCTTATGAGATTGATAGTACTATTATCTCTACTTTACAGATAAAGAAACTGAGGCTTTGTAAAGTTCACATGATTAGCCAAAATCACACACCTAGTAAGAAAAACTAAGACTCAGCCCTAGAGTGGTCTGACTCCAGGGCCTTCCAGTTTAACCGTGACTCCTACAGTACCAATCGTTATTATGTTGTTTCCTAAATTATGTTCCAGAACTGACTGCAGTGTTACTTCGAATATGTCATCAGCCTACATCGACATTGCTAGATATGATTACTTCCTATCTCCTTGTTTTATTATAGAAATGTTTTCAGCTAAATGAACTTAAAAGTTTACTTCAAATAGATCCAGTAGAATACATCCAGTTGTTATTAATATGCATAATGTAAGAAATGTTCTGTTGTTTCCTCCAGGATTGGGGGTAGGGGTAAGGAGAAATCTTTATTATATTTATATGGATGGATGAATGTATATATTTAGAGAAAAGGCTATAATAGGAACAATAGCTAGCTACTATTTACTAAAAATCTGGAGTGTTTGCATTTTACAGGCTTTATCTGTGGTCTTGACAATAATTCCACACCTCTCCCATTTAATAGGAAAGGAACTGAGACAAACACCTGGAATAACTCCCAAGGACTGTTTCTCTCCAAAGGCCAAAGCTTTGCTACTACGTAAGAAGTCTCTATATCTATAGGCCCCAATTATCTGTGGCCATTTATGTCCATCCACTGACACATGGATTCCAAAGGGAGATAGCAAAAGATCTCATAACTCATAAAAAACCTCTTGGAAACCTGACCCAATGTTCTCATTCTGTAGAATAAATGTCAGAGGCCCAGGCAGGTAACAGGACAGGTCCAAACTGACAGTGAGCAAATGACAAAGTAAAGGCCAGGACTCCACTCTTTACTTCTCCACCCTGGGCCTTCCTTCCGACCAGGGTCCTAACTTCACGCCCCTGTGTCATACAGCAGAACAAGGCGACAGTCCATGCTTGCAAGTTAAGTCACATACAGAAGAATCACTGTGCAGCACAACCCTGCAAGGGTCCCCTTCCCAACGGAGTCTGTGTGCCACAGAGACGCCCACAGAGTGGACGAAGCCACAGAACACTGCTCCCATTACAGGGCCACGTGGCTGTGGCAAAGGCATCAGTCCCTGGGGAAAATGCTGCCTGGCAGCTACCGTTCCCAACACCTGCTTTTCTCCAGAGATACTCAAATGTGGGAGAGTAGAAAAGACAGGGCTGAGGTATCACCAGAAAGACAAGGATGTGCGATCAAACACCCAGGTCTTTGGAGTCTGGCCTGGGATCAGGCACTGCACTTGATTCAGGTAAAGAGGAAATGCCTGAGATCTGTTTATTCCACATTCCACATTCCACCTTCATCGATCACCCAATTTTTGAAATAGTTCTTCCTTATAAACTTTCTCAATTGAGAGGCACCGTGGGAAAGTATGGGGTCTAGAGTCCTGCAGAAACAAAACTGAACCTGAGCTGCAAATATTTAAGTGAATCGTTTGATCTTTCTAAGCCTCAGTTTTGCCAACTGTAAAGTGAGGACGGGCACAGCAAAAGCACTGATAAAAGATTAAAAACTTGAGTACCTTTGTGTGTGTGCAAGTGTGTGGGGGAGAGCGAGAAATGATTAGCATGTAAACTCTGAATAAATGGGAGCTATTATTATGACTGCTCTACATTTTTTCTCTCCTTATATAATATATATATACTGCTTAAAAAGATCTAGCTCATGACTGCTAACTTGATGTTACTTCTAAAAACACATAATCTCTCACTAACAATAACCCAGGAAAAAGAAATAAAAGCCCTCTAGACGAGCAACTATGTTTTGTCTATAGCATCTTAAAATGCTACTCACCCGATGCAATCTATAATGATCAAGCCATTGTTCAAGAAAAATTACTACTTCCTCACAAAGCTGGTTTGGGGCCTGTCCCAGCCTTTTCCTCATAGCATAAAAGATAAAAGCAGTCGGATGTCCAGACCACACTGAGCAGACCCCAGGGAGAGCCTTTTAAGGCTATCATTCACTGATGTTTTATAATTCAATACACAGCTCGTGTCAGTATTTACTTTTTTTTTCTTTTTGCTAAATTATATCTTATCAGGTAAACTCAGTTTTCATCATTCACTCACTAATTTCATTTAAATTTCAATGTACAATTAAACATTTCATCCACCATTTTCTGAGAAGCTCCATGTCATTTCTGCCCTACTGAAATGATGCAGTATTAAAAAGAAATTTGAAAACATTCTGTTTTCTTTCGATAATAAGTTACAAGTCAAAAAGCAGAGAGGAAAACCTATAGAATAAAAGGACCTGGAAGACGAATCAACCCAGTGCCAAGTGCAGACCTTACGTGGAGTCTGACTCAAACCAACGGTTAACAGGATTTCTTAGGGAGATGATCAATGAAATGTAAATGATAACTAGAACACTGATGTTCTTAAGAAATTTTGGTCATTTTTCAGGTGTGATAACATGGTGTCTTTTCAAAGGCTTTCTTGTATTTTAGAGATAACTAATGAAATAATTACAGATGAACTAACATAAGGTCTAGGATCTGCTCCAAAATAATTTGGGGTGGGGTGGGGCTGGCAGGGGTTAGGGGTGGCGATGAAACAAGACTGGCCACCAGCGGATGGTGGGGGACGGGCACATGAGGGTTCTTACAATATTGTCTCTGCTTTTGCAGATTTTTATAAGTTGTCCATTTAAAAAAAGGTTGAAAGTGAATAAAACTTCACAAAATAAACAAACTCAAAGGAAAAAGCACTCTGTAAATGTCTTTATCCCATCAGTATTAAAATAGCAGTGCGCATGTGTGCACATGTGTTTACATAGAAAACCAACTTAAAGTATTAAATAGCACTCAAATATCATGTTGAAAAATTAAACTTTTAACAAATCTTATAGTTTAAGCTTACACTATTATTATTAATATTATCTGAAATCTGAAATTATGCAACACTAAAGTCATTACTCACCTTTTTCAAAGCACAAGCCTGTATTACTTTTTCGTATCGTTCCTTTTCATATTTCTTCCCAAATAAAATATTACTCCTCACAGTTCCTGAAAACACCCAGGGCTGCTGAGAAACATACGCGATTCTTCCATGCACAGTGACTAGCCCCTGGCTCGGGGACAGTTCTCCCAGCACGGCACTCAACAGTGATGACTGAAACAGATTGCAAACAAACACATGTGTACAGACAGCACTCAGGACAGAACGAGCCACTGCAAAACTGCCTTCCCTTGCCCTGCAGTTTGATAAATGCTATAGCCCTTTTGTTTAAAATAGGATAAAGTACAGTCCTGGAAGCTGGCAAAAAAAAAAAAAATTTTAAATACATTACTGGTCAGTATAAACTAATGGTCGATAAGGAATAATAATAAAATAGAGTACAACAATCTATTCTGCCCAAAAGTCTTCCTTCAAATGAAATACTTTACTCAACAAAGACTAATTAAGAACGTTTAACATTCTTAACTGAGTAGCCTCGCATGATATATGTTTCATATGCCTGATGTTTAATGTAGTTGTCCCAGCAAACAGGTATCCTTTACTTAACAAATATTTGTTCCTGAAAAGCTATGTGTATATATTTAAATCCAATGCACCAGAAAAGATTATTTAAAGGAACTCTGAAGTGAGTCATGTTTCCGAAGGGCAAAAACCCATCCTAAAAGAAATAATCCCCTTCTCATTTAAGCAGCCTATGTTTTTCTTTCTTTATTTTTTGTTTCAGAACATGCACACACATTTCCTTCAAATCTCTTACAATATACAAACATAAGATGTCTGTACCTAGATGATCAGAGTGCTTATAACACGGAGCTGAAAGAACCTGTTTGAGTATCTGCCTCACCCCAGAACCTGGTCAGTTCTGAAGGGCAAAGGCATCTGGGTCCATGCTTATATTGTACCTTTCGCTCTCAGCACAGTGTCATGCACATGGCTGCACATTTACTAAATGTGTGTTTATGTGACTTGGATAAATCAGATAAGAAAATGTTTAAAACTTTCTGGAAGAGCTTTTACAACCTCCAGACTTCCTGTAGGGTCTGTTCTGACAAAAAGAAGTCCCCATTTGCTCAGTCATTCCACCCCGAAAAGGTGCCACTTAAATAATTTCCTTCATTGAGATGGCCAACTTTCAGACAAGCAGTACCCAATTGTGCTACTTGAATTACCAAGAAGAAAAACATAAAGTGCTTTGTCTAGATTTATTTGGCCATGTAACCTTCTTGCAAAACTTACATTCCATGGAACATACTTTGAGAAATGCCATTCTAGATATACCCAATTCAAACCTGTGTTACATATAGCTTTGGGCTCAGCCCCAACAATTTGACACAGAATGTGGCGTTATATCAAGCTGCAAAAAGGCATTCCAACTTACCTTTCCTGCTCCCACAGGTCCAACCACAGCTAACAATTCACCAGGTCTGACAGTAAAGGAAAGGCCTTGGAGGGTTGGGGTTTCTAATACCTACAAATTAAAGTTTACAAAAATGTACCTATTTTTAAAAGTGAAGAAAACAATATAATAGGCATTGATACATGAACATAACCTATATCCTTCTCCTTCCTATTTTAATATATTGTGTCCTGGAATCCTTTTCATCCAATCATATCTCTTTGGGGGGTTTGAAGCAGCTTCAGTTGCCTTTAGGAAAGCCCATTCTTTTACCAGATTTCTATGTGGACACGGCTCTAGACACAGAATTTAAGTGGAAAAAATGACAAGGCACCTTCTTAAATGAAAACTTCTTGATGTTCAATAACTTATTAAAAACAATGCACTTAATAGTACATTCAGTGTCAGTGGTTTTTAATCATTTATGTTTTCATTAAACCCTTGGATTAAATCTATTTCAATAATCTCCACAAGATGGCAGCATAAGTACATGACATGCTTGGTCCTTGACTAATAAACAATTTGAAATCTCTACCAATCTATTTTCACTTGATAAAGAATGAATCTCTGTAATGCTTAGCAAGCAAGAAGCCCCTTCAAAATAATGTCACTATTGGCAAATAAATTCTTGTAAATGATGGTCAAGGCTGTAACTAGATCTCTAATTTAATAACAACAAAAATAGGGCATAAAATTATATATTGGGTTAGAGTAATAGTCTCAATTTTATACCTGTAGCATGTATTACCAGTCCTGGCTAAATAGGGACAACAAAGTACTTCTACTGTAAAAACACAGAGGTACCTACAACAGCATACTAACCAACGCAAGGGGGAGAAGGATAAAGTACTCATCATGCTAATGACAAGTCATATTCCAAAATAATCTATGAATTCTAAAATAAAGAGAGTTACGGTATATGTATATTTATACATATACTAAGTGTGAATAAAATTCTCGATAACTGCTAATTTTAAAAAACTTTTAATGTTTAAAAAAAATGAGTGGGTATGTGTGATTACTAAAATGCCCAAAAGACTAAAAGCACAGGAGAAATAAAAAGTATGGATAATCTTCAAAATGAAAAATTTCTCTGGAAATCACTGAATTAATTAAAGGATGGTCACATACTAAAATGATGACAATTATTTTTAATCACAAGAAAATTAGCCCCAGCCTTTCTCGGAATTACTAAAAACCATCAATACGAAGCTGGATTTTAATACATCAGAAACATTTTTTAAGCTTCTCCACTCTTTTAATGTTAATAACTAGTTCCTATTTTACTATTTTTACTAAGTGTTGACTGCAAAATTATGAGCCACATACAAACATTGGCTTCCTGTCATATCACCTCATTGTTCCTTGGGCCAGATAGGCAGCTGTTCTTCTCTGTGCAGGTTTCAGGATAAGGCACTGCTCTAGCATGACCAGAAGAGGGCAGCATTCAAGAGCTTAAGGGTGCTAGGGCCCCTTGCACTCCCGGTTCAGCTACTGGTGATGCAACAAGGATCACAGACGGAGCCCTCACGCCACTCTCTGTGCCAGACGTCGTCTAGGCGCTGGGAATGCGGCAGTAAAACACAAAGAAAAAACCCTTGCCCTACGAAGATTTAAAGGCTCCAACTAGACCATAAATTTTAAGGCTTACAAAATAAAACCAAATCCATTCATTTCATAAATGAGAAGCCAGTAGGTAAGAAGATCCTCCCCGACTTGCCTGGCTGTTTAGTGGGACAAGTTAGAGAGTACAGTCTTCCTCCTATACTACAACACAGCATGCACTTCATTTTGCCTCAGCTTCTCTCCAAACCCAGCAACATCTGTGCCCCTCCTATACCCGAGGGCTCTCTCATCCATGACCTAACCTGATACCTCCTAATTATCCCCCAGCACTGGCACAATCCTTCCACAAGCAAGGCTAGCAAAACAGAATATGAGTGTTCTGTACAACAATGCAAGCTGCAAAAAAAGTCTGAGAACATGTTATCAAGTTCTTGGGAGAAGAACAAAACAGCTCATTTTGCAATGTTGCATAGTTTAGTACAAAAGAAATTTGGTCATGGGTCATGTAAAGTGTTTGTTAGTCACCTGGGTGCTTCATCTAACTCGAAACATTCAACAGAATACACCTTTATAATAAAATTTAAATGGTGCTTTCTATAAATACTTACAATGTATCATGATGAGCAATAGGAAGTAGGAGGTAAATCTATTTCATTAAGCTAGGGCAGGTTAGGTAAGGCAGCTTGTGTGAGCTTCCATGTACAAAAGGTGCAATGATGTGGTTTTATGAATTTGGGAATATACTACTGTTTGAGTAGAGATGGCAGACACTAAATCAGAAGTAGGTGACCACGATGCAGGTGGCACAATACTTAAGGGTCATAGTCATGAAAACATAGGAAGAGTCTACAAAGTATGACACTTGTACCACTGGAGCAGGGAGAACGAGAGTGGAGGTTGGAAGGAGTGCTGGCTGAGCATGTGTTTGCTCTTGGCTCCAGTTCCCACCTTTCCCCTGCTATGCTTGGAACTGCCAGCTCCTGAAAACCTCTGGCAAACTTCCAAGTCAAAGGCAGTTAAGTCCTAGAGAATACTGTCTGAGGCCAGGAGGCAGGAGAGGGGGAAGGTGGTACCCACCAGTACCTCCACCTGCTTCTCCAGCCTTCACTGTAGTTGCACTACCACTGCTGTGCCAACATCAACAGAACAGCCTTTCGCACTGTAGTCCCGACTCCCACTGGCAGCCAGGCTCCTGGACGATAGGTGACCCTCTGGTAAACACCACCTCCTCCCTGCATTCCTCCAGCCCTAGAGGTGGGAGCAACTTCCTGGCATTGCTAATCTCTGAGTTACCTCACCCACTACACATGTAACTAATTCACCACATGACATTCCCTCTCCTGTGTGTGGGTTGTTTTCCTAATCCAGACTGATACAGAAGGATATGCACAGAGGACCATGGATCCCTGGGAAAAAAGCATTTCAGTTGTTGATATAGGAGGCTGCACTGAATGTGCAAGTCTGAGAACTTCCTCAGAGTGGTCCCTAGTTTTTCTTCCCCCCATCCTCATCTGCCTACATGCCATAAATAAACCAAGTGGTGGAAAAATCCTTGTGACCTCACCACTCTTATCTGTCAGCTTGCTACACAGGGAAACTCTCAAATTGGGACCTACTGGCTCTTACTATGCCTGCCTGCTGCTTCCTGCCTACTCCTGGCTGCCACCAAAGTAGCCAGCACCACCCAGGAGCTTAGACTAGGGGAGCCCCCACCCTACTCCACAGCAAAAATGCAAATCATGGCTTTACTCAATATGTAGTAGATAGTCTGATAATGTTAAGGTAAAAAGTACACTCTAATCCTACAAATTCTAACATTACAACTTATGTACTTTAAGTTCAAAATCTGGTAATATTTTGAAAGTTCTCTTGAAAAATGAGATAAAGAACAACATGTCAAATGCCTCAGCCTGATTTTATACTTAATCTCAATTAAAGGCAACCTTTATTCCTGATTTTGAGAATTTTTATAACAATGAGCAAGTCATATCTTATACTAGGTCTAAAAAAATCTCAAAACTCTATTAAATCTATGTCACCAGTTGTCTTTTAGCAGTCACGACCTTGTAATGAAGGATTTGTTACCTTATCCCAAAAAGCAGTAAAGTCTTGCACATGCACCATCGTCGTTTTACTGTCTGACGGCAGTTGAGAATTACACTGTTTGGTCTCGTCAAGCAATAGAAAGTTCTACAGAAAAAGGAAAAACACAGATTGGTTAAACTGCAAGAACAAAAGCACAAAAATAATTGCTTTCTTAAAACGTGCAATAAAAAAAAAAACACTTTACACAGCCTACATATCATTTTGCCAATGTATTTAAAGTGATGGTTCACATCAGAACATACCATATAACATATAGTGCATCTGACCCATGAACAACAGGTTTAAACTGTGCAGGTCTACTTACATATGGATTTTTTTTCCAGTAAATACTGTAAATGTATTATTTTCCTCCTCCTTATGATTTTCTTAACATTTTCTTTCCTCTAGCTTACTTTATTGTAAGAATACGGTATATAATATAGATAACATACAAAATATGTTTTAATCAACTGTTTATGTTCTCAGTAAGGCTTCCAGTGAACCCTAGGCTTTTAGTAGTTAAGTTTTGGGGTAGTCAAAAGTTATACACAGATTTTCGACTGTACAGGGGCTCAATACTTCTAACTCCTGGTTGTCCAAGGGTCAACCGTATATATTATATATGTTTATATTTATATTTTATAGTGTATAACATGTAATTATATGGTATAGTATTATGCATATATACGGTATAAATAGTAGAATATAATATATATCTTATGTGTGTATACATATATAAAGAGTTCATGGTCATGAAGCTGTCTTTGTAACTTTATCAACAAGTATACTAGTTCCACCTTAAACAGAAAATATGGCTCCACACTTGAACACATTTAGGACCTGGGCATTTTTATTGTTTTTCTTTTATGTTACTAACAATAAACACAGAGCTGGTAGGAAATGATTTCATAAATATTTATTGAATCCCACCATGTGCCAAGCACCATGCGACATGCTGGGAACACACAAAGACGAAGGCCATTCCTGGACCTTGAGGAATCGAGCTGGCTCAGAAGCACAGGCTGGGAACATGAGACCAATGGCCAAGATGGTGAACGGGAGCCTGGCTCTGCAGCTTCTTTGCCGTGACCTTCAGCTGGGCACCTAAGTACACTCTGCTTTTCCCCTCGTGTGTGTCGAACCAATGTATCACTACTTGTCATTAACTATCACTTAAGTCATCATTCTGAAAAGAAAATGTACTTATTAAGTTTCCATCTCTTTATAAAATATTTTACAAGCATCTATTCACAATCGCCTGTCTTTTCTCCTTAGAAAAGTCCCTCCCCTCGATGCAGGAATGGCCACATCTTCCACTGCCACTTCCTGCTATTTTTTACACTAGTCAGGAACTATTCAATACTATTAGCTGAATAAAACTGTCCTGCTCACCATACAAATCTAACATAATGATATATAGGAAAACTTCTTGCTCTCCAAACGTTAGGCATAATTCAAAGAGAAAACCTATAAAGGTGCAGAAACTGAGATCACCTCAAACTCGAAAAACTTTGAACATGTGGCAGAAACTGTTGGCCTGCTTCAAAATCTGCTCTCATTCTCTGTGGTAACAAACCCTCAATTTTTGGCTGGCACATGGCAGTCTAGAAGGAGAAACCCTCTCTCCAGCCTCCCATGCAGCTTAGTGTAGCCATGTGACTAAATTCAGGCCAGTGGCAAGTGACAACATCCAGGAACCTTCCTCTGCCTCACAGCCTGGGCCTTGGGGGCTGCTGGTTTGTTCAAAGCCACACACAGTGTAGTAACAAGAAAGAGTATGGATCCCTAACACCAGGAAGGATCATACTAGCTGTGGAACTTGTTATGAGATGAATTATGTCCCCCACCCCCCGCCCTGCCAAAAGGTATGTTGAATTCCTGATGCCAGTTACCTCAAAATGTGACTTTATTTGGAAACAGGGTCATTGCAGATGTAATTAATGAAAGTGAGGTCACACTGGTGGCTGGTTTATAAGAAGGGAAGAGAGCCACAAAGACAGACACACAGGCAGAAAACAGCCATGTGACGATGAAGACAGAGACTGGGGTGATGCCTCTGTAAGCCAAGGAATGCCAGGGTTTGCCAGCAACCATCAGAAGCTAGAAGAGGCATGGCCCTGCTGACACCTTGATTTCAGACTTTCAGCCTCCAGAACTATGAAACAAATTCCTGTTGTTTCATGCCACCAAAGTTTTTGGTACTTTGTTATGGCAGCCTTAGGAAATCAATATAGACCTTACAAGGATTTCTGCAGGAGAGAAGAACAAACTCTCTGTATAAGCAGTTTTAACATAAGTATTCTAAAATCCACAGGCAAACTTAATCCTAACCAACACAGGAGGCAACGGAAATAAGCATGTGAACATGTTTGAGAAAGTGAAAACAGCACATAAGTAACTTGCTACTCTAAAAATCATGAATACCTCTAAAACTCATTGCTCCACAAAGATTACAACTCTTATTACTCCACAAAGATACAAATTTGATTGCAATTTCTACTTAAAAAGAACAACTGGTAAAAACTGAAAACGAAAAGTTCTGTGTAGGAAAAACATAAAAGTGTGTTCCTACGCAGTTCTCTCAAAGAGCCACCGAGTGTGAGACACCATCTGCTCATTCATTTGTTCCACCCGCTCATCCACCCACCGGGCTCACTGAGAACTTACTCAAGAGTGGGCACTGCTAAGTGGGTGCTAGAGTAATCGAGGGGATCACTTCACAAATTACATAAATGTCTAGCCTTTATATTGTTTACCTGAAAGTAAAAGAAAAAAAAAAAAAAAGACTGAGCACTGCATTTTCTATCTGACCCAAGCCCCGGCAAGGAAGGAGGCAGAATGGACAGGCTGTGGTCTGAGGATATCTCTGCAGGCTTTAAACCCCACCGCAGTCTGATTTCTCTCACCACACCACCTCTCCCAGAGTCAACCAAGTACTAACTCTAACCGGTTTTGCCACAATTCATCACTCTCCCCAAGCCTCCATTCTTCTTGAAACAACATAATTTCAGAATCTTGCTACCAATCATCAAAAATACTGGCAAAGCTTTTTTTTTTTTTGCTCTCTCTCTATACTTCCTCATTCCTTTCCCAGCACTCCCCAACAGCACCAAGCCTATCCCCAACACAGCTCCCTATTGATCTTACAACTCTGAGAACGTCCACCTTGCTTAAAACCCTTCGCTGACGCACACGCACTTAAGCCCACACCCCCAAAGTGGCGCTGGCCTTGCTTCCCTGAGGACTAATCTCACCTGCCCTTCTGAGTTGATCTGGAATGCTAATCCCATGGGAACCAGCTCAGAGTGGCCCTGGCTGGCACTGCCCTCCCTCCCTCCCTCAGAATCCTCATGGGGATTTTAAGTCACACAAAGGGTAGAGACTATGTCATCACACACTTTACAAACAGTCTCAACTCCAACTAAGCCTCGCATAGAATCAACATATCAACAAAATTCTGCTAAAGGAATAAACAGACTTTATGGCTGGTTCCAATGAGTCAAACCACTGACTACATCACTATAGCCTTACACAGTTAATAGGCAATACATACATCTATATATACATAAATCTATAAATCTCATCTAGACAGAATAAACTCTGATTTTAGCTTAAGCATATAACCAACACATAAAAGTCAATATTCAGTGAGTACATATTAAAAATTTCCCACCTTCAAAAAAGAAAAAAAAAAAAAACTACGCACAAAGTGAGGAAGTAAATGTTTTGAGTACTTGTCCATAAACAGTAGGTCTGAGTAGAGAAAGAAGTCACAATCTTCTAGCTTGTAAAGGTGCCGGCAGTGCTAGGTGGGTTTTTCTCTTGTACTTAGGCTGATGAAAAAGCTGAAATTACATTTCCATTAGAGCCAGGAACTGCATTCCCAGAGTAGGTCATGCGGGAAAGTATCAGACACTGGAACTCGAGCCGAAAAGGCTGACTTCAGAGTGGTTGGCAGGCAAAAGCCTAAGCAGCTCTATGAACAATATAACCTCAGAAACAAATTTTACTGGATGCAGAAGCTGCTGAAGACTTTCAGTGCTTTGAAATTAAGACAAGATCTTTCAGAATCCTATTGAACTCATTCAATGCCAAGACCATCAGTCGTCTCGCCTCACTAAAAGGAAAGAGAGGGTATTCCTCGGGTCTGTAACTTTACAATAAATCATTTTCAGAACATAAAAAGGGAAACTGAAAAGCATGTACAAAAAAGAAGACACTACACCATAAAGCCAACATGTAGGTTTGCCTCAAGGGTGTGGACAATAGCACCAACTCGAAGGTAGAAAGATATAGATTTTCTTCCTAGGGCTCCCAAACATGATCTTACTGGAAATCGCATGGCCCAATCTCCTGAAGCCCAGGCTACGGAAGACAGTGTTGGAGCAAGCTTTAAGAAGGCAGTGTTTTCTAAACTCTACATGCCTACTAAGCATGTAGCCCGTCTAAGGTCAAAGCTCACCCAGTTCTGATGACCTGACCAGTACACTCAGCAGACCCTTCCTACCTTCCTCTCCTGCTGCCATCTTCATCACCTTCTAATTGCACATTAACAAATCTAAGTGAGAGGAAGGGAAAGGAAGGAGAGTAAACACTGAATCAGTTAATTATATAATAGTTCCCCCCTTACTCAAAGTGTTACTTTCCGTGGTTTTGGTTACCCGTAGTCAAATGTGGTCCAAGTATATTAAATGGGAATTCCAGAAATAAACAATTCATATATTTTAAATTTTGCTCTGTCCCAACCAGAACTTGAATCATCCCTCTGTCCAGCACATCCACCCACTCCATCACATCATGTAGGCACTGCATCATCTCACATCGTCACAAAAAGTCAATATAGCACAATAAGATATTTTGAGGGGGAGAGAGAGAGAGAGAGACCACACTCATTTAACTTTTATTACAGTATATTGTTATAACTGTTCTATTTTATTAATAGGTATTACTATTAATATCTTACTGTGCCTAATTTATAAAATTAAACTTTATTATGGGTATGCGTAGGAAAAACATAGTATACACAGAGTTTGGGACTGTCCACAATTTCAGGCATTCACTAAGGGTGTTGGAAAGTATCCCTCTCAGATAAAGGGGTTGCTGTATTCATTGCCTATTACCTTTGTTAGACACATAGGAAAGGAGGCTGAACTGAGCATATGGCCTTTTGGCAGGTCTTACAACACTTGAGTATTTGAAAAGCATCTTACACTTCAAAACCAAATTCATGCTTTTCTCCTCCTCTGGTATTCCACATGTCAATGAACACAGGTGATCATGCAGCCCTCTCTTTCTACCCAAATTCTCCTCTCCCCCAACACCCAACTCAGCGTGATCCCGAATAGATCTCAAAGCTGCCCAAGTCTCTTTTCCACCCTAAACCAAAACACATCACCTCGTTCTCGGAGGATCTCCACCCCTACTTCCCTGGCCCATTCCCCAGGCTGCAGCCAGGTGAGCTCTGAAAAAGCTAAACCTCTTAATGCTGTCAGTAGGGTCCTGTATGGTCCCCTGCTCAGGCCTCCAGCACTTTCTATTCTACAGCCTCAGACATATTTGGTTCCTCAAATGCATGGGTCTCCTCTTTGTGCACTAAGAATTTTTGTCACATAACTATCCCCATGCAAAAGCAAACATCAGCCTCCCACCTCCCCCAATTCACCTGCCCTTCCCCACCCTAACACATATAATTGTCCAGGTAACTATTTCAGCCTTCCCAGAAAGCAGTGCTTCTGAAATTATACCAGCATCTCTGCCAAAGAACCTCCCTAAGATCTTTCCTTCCAAGGACTATACTAAGGACACACAAATACACAGTGAGTTTCCTTATTTGCTTGTTTATGACATCCCCCACTTGATGATACATAAATTCCAAGCAGAAAGGACTTCTGTGCATTTGCCTATCATTGTATATCTGTATCCAGCACAGCACCAGGCTTAAGGAAGGTGCTCAGTTATATTGTGGAGTGACTTAATGAATGAATAAATTCCAAATTTATCCCCCAAATGTCTAGTATAAACCAAGATAGCTATTCATTTTTCCTCTCAAGTCATTTTTGTCTTAACGTGATCTTGATGTCTTTAACATTTAAGCTCATTTAGAGTGTATGTGCTTTTGTCCATAAGTAGGACAATGTTTCCCAAATGTGACCTATTTCCAGGTATACGGGGGAACTTACTAAAGACACAGATACCACAGGCCTTGGCCAAAACCTAGTGAATTGGAATCTCCCCAATGTGTAGTAATTCAATTTAATATGAATCTCCTTTGATTTTGATGAACCAGAAAACTCAATTTTAAAAAGGGTTATAGAAACAATAGGGATAGAAAAAGAGTCTAAGATCTAAAATACATATATGTATATATATAAAATATATATGTATATATGTGTGTGTGTGTGTGTGTCTGTGTATTTCCATAATTACTTCAACACCACCATGAAGCAATTTGCCATGCTAACACTGACTCTCTCACCACCCTATCCTCTGCCATTTATCCCACCTTTGTTGAAACAGATCTGTAAATCCCCTGGCCCACCTTCCTGCCAGAAACCTTGTATATATGAAGAAAAACTGAGGTTTTCTGCCTAAAGCAAAGATACTTCGCTTATCAGGACACAAACTAGCTTGACACAGTTAGCCCTGGAAAATTTGAATTTTTCAGCAGGTTATAATTTTAATGTTACTGCACATATCTACATGGGAAGCAGTTTCAAGCTTCAGATCCAGTTCAGTGGCATTTTGCTGGAAAAGAAATATTTGACCCAAATATTTGACCACAATTTCCTGAAAACCTTCTGTGGAATCCCTTTCATACTGTACTCTTTGATGCATTATGTTAGTACATCAGAGAATAAAAGTTGTCACTTTCCGCTAATTAATTAATGCTCAATTGTTAGGCATTCACAGAATCCCACAGACATGACAGAGCTGGACGGTTCCTTTAGTTACACATTATCTGAGCTTCTGCTATCTGTGTGGAATACAAAGATGAACTATATATGAAAAGGCACTGTATCTGTCCTTTAGAAGTCTGGAGTTCAGGGAGAGAAATCCATAAAGACAGCTTCAGTCACGATGTAAGTGAAAACAGAGTCACATCCGGGGAGCTCAAAGAAGAGATGAGGAAGTCAAGAGAATATGATGGTGAATTTTGTGTGTCAACTGGGCTAGACCACAGTCCCAAGACTGCTCAAACACCTCTGGATGTTACTGAGAAAGTAATTTTTAGACAAGATTAACATTTAAATCAGTAGACTCTGAAGGCCTTAAGAGAAAATAGACTGGCCTCCTCCAAAGAGGGAATTCTGTCTCCAGACTGCCTTCTGACTCGAGATGCATTTTAGCACAAAGTCCCATGATTTTAATCTTTTATCTCAAGACAGCCAGTAAGATGATCTGACTAACTCTGTTGAGCAAGTAAGACTGAGAGTTTCTATTTATCTACAAGGCCCAAGGAAAGCCCAGCTGTCTGCACAGTCCAGGAGCCAGGCCAGCAGAGTCTGCAGTAGCAGCAGGCTGTGTGGAACAGCTCCTCTCTTCAGAGAGCAGGTCCACCAAGTCCAGCAGACTGGTTTGAGATACACAGATGGACACACACACAGAACAATGGAAAGACTCAGATGCTTCCCCTTTCTGGACAAGATCCATCCCCTTTGGACAACACCCTAGGTTGAGACCCACAAGGCCCAATGTTCCAGGTATGCCTAACTCCAATCTATCCTTCACTGTGCATTTCTCTGGCTTCTAGCATAGGTTGGGCCTCCCTGGGCCTCTGGTGAGTGCCAGTCTTTTCCTTTGGCTGTTATTTTCATCAATCCAGTATTTATTTGATGCCCTTCATGTGTCCAACATGGGGCCACATACTATACAAAAGAACTGTCAGACATGGTCCAGTGGCTTAGAATGCTCCTGGGATGTCAGAATCACCCCACCTGAAACGATGCTGAGTGGTGCAGTCCTGACCTTGTATGTAAATGGAGTCCCAAGATCAGGATAAACGAAAGTGCTAGGAGAGGGTCACAGGAGCTGGCAGGGGGCGCTCAGCAGTATTTGCTTAGATCTGAGACAGAAGAGAAAGCAAGCCAGGGGGCTGAATGGAGTGGTCAAAGACCATGTGGTATGTAGCAGAAACAAGCCTTCCCACCAGAGTGGAGGGTCATCACATGCTGGGAGACACGCAGTGCAGCCTGCTGAGCTTCAATCAAGAGTTTAAAATTTTTACTCTGCAGGAAATGAGGAAACTTCGGAGGTCTTTGGAATAAGACTCGATAATTAAAACAATACTTAAGGAAATATCTCACATGCCAGAGGTACTAAGAAGTCACTGTAACAGTGGTTAAGAACCTGGGGCTCTGGGCTGAGTCCTGGTCTATCGCTTACAAGATATGTGAAGATGGGTGACCTGTGACCTGGACCTGTTCCTTTATCTGTAAAGTGGGGACACTAAAGTTTACCTCATTCAATCATTGTTAGGATTAAATGAGATAATGTGTAAAGGCTTCAAAAGTGCCTCGCCCCATAGTAAACACTGGCAGCAGCAATGAAAGCAGAGGCAGCAACAGGCAGTAACAAAATTAAATTACAGCAGCACAATATACATGCAAAGCTACAACATGGAAAAGTTATAGTGTACACTTAGACCGTCAGTATGGCTGAAGTATAACCCTAAATGTCTTCTTTTAAATGAGGAAGCTACATAAAAGAAACGTTATTGAACTGCATAGACCATCATCTCTTAACAAAGTTGCTAGAAGCCCCTGTCAGAAAGTGATAAATTTGGAGGAACCAGAACTGACCCTGTATGACTGATCTGTTTTATGGATAATGCTTTTTTTAGAGTATAGAAACTTCATCATAAAAAATCTGAGCTTTTATGACAAGACTGCCCCCTCCCAAAAAACACACCCAATGCTACCTGACTTCACTAAAGATCTATTACCGGGTATCCATCACTGTGGAGAAGAAAAAACAAAACAAACTAGATTTTTGGTCAAGCCCAGGCACTTGGGTTCAGGCCAAGACCCTCTCACAGAGCCAACTCGTCTTCATTTTAGACCTATTCATAAACACACAAATAATTCAGAAGCTACTGTGTGCTAGGCCCTTATCTTGGTGATATAAATTATTTGCCCCTATCAATTTAGGGACAGCTAGTCAGGAAAAGGTATTAATGGGTATGGTAGACATCAAAAAAAACAAATTTGGAAGGAAGAGGCCTTCTAGAAATAGGCTGAAGCGAGAAAAAAATGTGAAAAAAAGACAGGGACAAAAAGGCAGAGAGACAAAAGGCATACTCAGAAATCACAAGCAAAGCATCTGTGGAGGAAAGAACCCATTTTTAAACAGAAAGAGCTAAGTGAGGCTGAGGCTGCTCTTCCTGACCAAGAAGAGGGACCTTCCAGCAACTCTTTCCTTCCTGGCCCAGAGAGAAACCCTACTCACCCCAGGACTGCGTGCAGTCCCTGCCTCATCACTGGAGTTAGATGGGAGACGAAATCCATCTCCCTCTCCTGCTTTCAAACATTTTAATCACCCTGCAGTTATGGCTTGGACATCAAGAGCCCTGGGCCGCTGCTGTTTATGTTCCTGCCCATGAGTGATCGGCAGTGGTTACGTTATTTGTAATGTAGTCTACCTCAGAAGACGGCGGTGGGGGGGGCACATTTTAGACTGACTGCAGGTTTGGCCATGAGAGTCAAACCTCACCTGACTGGACCACAGTGACATTAGGTAAAAGGAGAAAAGACCTTACTAAAATCCGCTTACAACTTTAAAATGTTATTAGTCACCAAACCTTGATTCTTCGAATGCTGACAACTGCTTCTGACACCTTCTCGACGGCCGAGGGGAAGAAGAGAGTGACCGTCAACCGCACAGCCCCGTACAGTGCCACTGCCACGAACACGCGGCTGGCTGTGATCACGTTGCCAAGGAGCACGTAGACAGTGAAGGTCACAAAAATGATAAGTTTGCTTCCAACAAAAAACGATGCCACATTCATTCCTCTAAGGTAGGAACTTCTCAAAATCTTGGAAATTTCCTTCCTGGATATAGGATATAGAATAGGATATAAATTTTAAAGGAAGCATCAACATCAAAGTCATGAATTAAAGTGCCTTTTGCACGTGGTCTCTTTCTAAGTAGTGGACATACATTAAGAGAAAGTCATTAAACAGCTCCCACCTTGAGGCCAGCTCCCACACAAGGACCGCACACTCCATAACCCCTCATTCATCCAACTACATGAGGCTTAATGTCACACTTTCACATTATGGGGCGATCAGACTGGGTCTGAACATTCATTCAACAAGCACTTGTGAAAACAAGTCCTATGCTGGGCACCTCACCAATGACAGAAAGATGCAGCCTGTCCCCTCCGGGAGCTCATGAACTCATAGGAGAAGAGAATAAGGCACTCGAAATTTGTGAGACACCAAGACATTAGACAGAAGCAGCCAGCACAGGCCCCACAAGAGCACAGAGAAGAGGTGTCTTAACTGAGAGCAGTGGAGTCAGGGCGAGTAGCACACACCTGGAACCTGAAAGGATGAGCCTGAGTTAGCAGGGGTTGAGGGGTCCAGGAAGGGAGGAATGAGGATGAGAATGCTTTCAAAGCAATGGGAGGTGCGCCTACAAAGGTGCAGAAGTGAGAGGAGGGAGGGTGTATCATGTGCTGGAGTGTAAATACTCATCAAATATTTAAATGAAAGACTAAAAAATATTTTACAAACAAAAAGCAAAACAAAAAGGAACACTATTTCCATGGCTCTGTTTGGAATGAGTAATACTGGTTCATATAGTTTGGCTCATATAGGTATAATACAACCTCTAGAATCTTCCTGTATGTGCTACATTAACATAAGTCATAGTTTTACTTTAAATGTCATATCAAATATTAACATCATAGAGTCATTGCTTGTTGGCATTTGAATATTAAGAAATATTTTGAATTTCATTTCTGTATAAGAAGCATATATATTTTTCTTTTAAGAAGATGGTAAAGAGAAAAGCAGGTTAAAGTGATATGCCACATAATTCTGCTTACCCCTATGGCCACAGGTGGAAGTTGGGGCAGACAGCATTTAATTAAGTTCACCCTAATGTAAAAACCTAATAAGAGTTCTAAAACCATTCAGTGAAAAATAAATAAATAAAACTTTGCAACTTTGTATGTTGATGGGTGGTAACTAGACTTACTGTGGTGATCCTCTCACGGTATCTACAAATCGTTATGTTGTATGCCTAAAACTAATGTCATATGTCAACTATAGCTCAATTTTTTTAAAATATGAAAATATGGTGTGATGTTTATGAAAACGTACCTTCTCAAATTGGTAATAATTTCTGCAAATGCCTTTTCCCAAGCATACATTTTTATTATTCTTATGCCGGTTATAACTTCATTCATGGTTCTGATCCTCATGTCTGTGAAGGCTGCAGTCTTACTCCTAAGGGGACAGGGAGACAGACATGAGAGATGAGCCATGGCGACTACAACCCAACTTTCCTCATCAGCATTGAGCACGGGCAGAGGCCGGGGATCAAAGGATTCCCTATAGCTCTTCTTGCACTGTCAGCAGAGGCAGGTCCTGCTCAAAATACAAAATGGAGAAAGACTTCAAACAGGAAGTCAACAATTCATCCCAGTTCAAGAAGTAATCTGAAGAACGTGCAATAGCATGTCTTCTAAGGAAAACATGAAATGAGTCACATACAAACCATGTGCTCAAGGAGGTCACGGTTGGGTTGTGAAGGCAGAAAGGCACCCAAGTGTAACAAGAGCACAACTGGCTGTGGTATAATAAAACAGGAATAAAGTGCTGGGGAGCAGAAAAGAAAAGGCTGTTAATTCTACTGTGAAAGAGGTGAGCAATAAAGCTTCGGAATTCTGGTAGCATTGGAAGGGGCCTCGAAGGATAAGGAACATTTCTCCATGGCAAAGAGGGGAAAGGAAATTCCAAGTAAGAACCGATATGCTTCAAACAGCACATCTCCATCTACCTGACAACCTTGACAATGGTCCACTTCCAACCCCCTGGGATCTGCTTCAGGTCTTACTCATAACCATTAGGCTTTTCATCACCAGCCACTTTTCTATCACATACACTGCTGCTAGGACTATAGGTCATTATAAGGACATAATTAAGATTTACCTTGCCCTTGGGGAGCTTGTAGCTTAATGAAAACACTCACACTGAAAAAGGCTCTAACACAAGCATAAGAAAAGTATATGCAGCTAGAATTGGGCCTATATCTAAATGTATTACTAGTCGATAATGTTTAAATAAACTCAACATACATAAATTCTGCTTAAGGATGCTCTACTTATTGAGGTGCGGTGCCTAAAAGCTAGTTGAGAGGAGCCAGTGAATGCCTTCCCCTTTCCCTCTTCAAGATTAGCCTTTGGCTAAGCTGAAGTCTCCACTGGCTAAGCCTGAAGAGTCTACAACCCACTGCAAAGAGATCATAGAATCACCGCCCCCCTCCCTTTTTTTTGAACAAGAGCATCAGGCAGACTGTGGATATTAACAAATACATAGTACCTATTTTTTTAAACCAGTTTTTCTCTTACCGGAGTGATGAAAACAACTTTCCAATGAAGCTTTGCAAAGGCAGAATAATAATTACAACTGCCATTCCGGCAAGACATGAAATTCCTATTTCCATCCAGAGCAGGGTAGTTACTGCGATGGCCTGCAGTGGGCCTGCCCACAGAAAGTGCAAGAATATTGTTACCTTAGAAGAAAAAGACAAAGCCTTTTTAGGACTACATAAAAACAAAACCAATAAAGGACAGAGTATAGGAACAATCTGCTCTGAACCAACAGACAGGAACCTAAGCAGAAGTGATCACAGTGGGCTTTAAACCTGCCAAAGCAGAAAAGTTTCTCCTTTCTGGGGCAACACAGGGCAGACTTTAGGTGCTTTCAGGGAGAACCTGGCCACAGCATTGGAAGGAAGATCTCAATTTTGTCTTCCCCACAGATGAGCTCAGGGCTTCCCCAAACTCTGCCATAAATTTGGCTCCACCTCCCCTAGGCTCTCTAGCACCCCAAGAAAGCCTGTGTTATGGTGCCTGCCACACTCTCCAGTAATTGTGTATTTACCTCTCTGATAAGCTGTGACTTCTCCAGGTCAAAAGTCTTATTCACCCCTGGAACTAGGTAGGGGCCTTAGTTCATGTTTGATAATTGAATAATTGAAAGAGAAGTTGTCTAGTGCAATACAGATCTGACCAGCTCCTATGATGCCCTGCATAATGTGATATATTCATAAGGTAAGTGTAAAAGAAGAGTGTGGTGGGACTGAGGAGATTTGGTTGCTTCAGGCTAGGGACTATCCATTTGTCATTATTTATCAGACTTCCTACACAGCAGAAACTGCACAGGGCACAGGGAAAAGAACAATCTTGACATACCAGCTCATCATCTAGAGGAGGAGAAAGACAATTCAGCCATCAATACCAACATAACATGTTAAGAAAAGCTACGAGAGGACTATTAGGTACACTTAACCAAGCTGGGCAAAAACACTGCTGTCTGCCCATTTATGATTAAAGTATGTTACAGGCAACATTAGAAAAATAAAACTTTCATCTACAGAACAGCACACATTATATCTAAGTTGCACACAGGAGAAATGAAGAGCTGGATAAAAAGAACCTTTATGTCCTCAACAGTACCTTGGCCTGTACCAAAAACTGTCACCTGACATTCCAATAAGGTAAACTACATAAGAAGGATGGGAAATGAAAAAGGATTGCTCAAGTATAGCTTACCTGATCAAACTTGTTCACATCGTTGGACAGGAGATTGACGATCTGGCCTGTGGTAGTCTTGCTCATGGCCACGTTACTAAGGCGAAGTGCCTAAAACAAGGCAGGGAAAGAGGGAATCACATTCCAAGCCTGATACCAAGCCTCACTTAGAAAACAGCAAAACAGAGTGCATTTTCATGGGGTTTGTGTGTGCGTGTGATGTCAAGACAAGTAGGATGACCCACGACAGCAGGGCTCTAGAGACCTGGATTCAGCCTTCTACTCCTCCGGCAGCCACAGCAAAAGGAGGAACAGGAGGTAGAGCTGAATCCCCCGCTTCATCTTTTGATAAATATGGACATGTCCAAAACATTAAAAAAAAGTTTATACTTAAGAGCCAACTAAAGTTTGAGCCAAATTAAATGAGAGTGAAAAAGTTGCCTAAGAAAAAAAAGTTAGAAGACTTAGGCTATAAATCTGGAATCAGCCATTAATTCTGTGTGTGATGCCATTTAAACAATTTGGGTCTTGGATTCCTCATTCTGTGAATGAGAATAATCCCTCATCCTGCCTACGTCATAGGGTTCCTATGAGAGTGAAATGACAAATATTTATCATCTACTATGTGGAGGATGCCAGCTGCTCCAGGAGACAGGATGACAGAGCCATGTTTTCTTGTCTTTACAAATGAGACAAGATCTGTACAAGCACCTGTAACTCAAGTGTGAACTGGGCAGTAAATACAGTAGCACAGCGGACTGCGGAAACTTTCAACTGAGTGACATTGTTGGGGGCGGGGGTGGCAGGCGTAGAACGGACCTTGGATGATGAAGAGGAGGAGAAACTATGTGGAAAGAAGAGAAGGGTGCTACGGGCGAAAGGAACAGCAGGCACAGAAGACAGGGGAAGGGAAAATGTGGAGGCAGCTAAGTGAAGAATCCTCCAAATCTGGCTTGAAAGATGTATTGGAAAACAGCTACAGGGTTTGGAAGGCAATACAGAACAGTGAATTTTTTTAATATTAGAGTGAGAAATTCAACTTTAGGAAGATGAAATTGTGAATGTGATTGGCCAAGTGATTCTTAAGAAGGGCGAATTAGTCTAGGCAAGAGGTAACAAGATTGTGCACAAGGCTGTACGAATGGAAAGGAAGGGCCAGACATAAATGAGAACACTCTAAAGAGTAGACAGTGTGATGCAGATATACATGAGCCAGCAAGGAAGGAAGGGGAGAAGGGGAAAAGGAAAAGGGGAGGAGCGGGGAGGGAGGGTGGCCAGTCCTACAGGGAAGAAATAAAACTTACTGTGCCTTAATTACTGAAAGCTAGCTTGAAAATATTTTTAAAGCCAATTCTACATACACATACATGTTAATGCCAGAATCAGAAAATTTTAAGAGTATTTTAAAGGAGTAGATATTTGGTATATAATTTTAACAACTGAAATAAGGCAGAACGCCACACCAAACTCTTATTCTAAATTGTTCATTTTTTTTTTTAAATCTCCAGATAACTATATTCAGCTAGAATTGTCATTTACGGACTATTACTGCTGCTGACAACGAGGACTACAGGGTAAGATGGTGCCGGTGACAATGTGTGCAAAAGACAAAGTTTCTCTGGGTGCACATTAGGGCTACTTGTAATTCAGTTGTGTTTGTATAATGAAACAGCTACAGAGTTTGGAAGGCAACATGTCAGGTATAACGATGGACTAAAAGGCTGGCTCTGGAATGAAAGCTAATGTTAAGTTAATGGTATCACTGCAGCCAACAGAGAAATTAAGATCTGTCAAAAGAAAATCAGTTATAGTCTAAATAGGATGAAAAAAAAATAGTGACATGTCATTAATATCATTAATGAGGAAGGCAGTTTATAAGCAAACTGCCAGACTTCTGCTTCCAACCATGAAAGAACAATTGGTACCGGACTTGCCCTCCATTATAAAACTACAAAACTGGACAAAATATATGAAGCAGCTTTTTTCAGGCACTAAACCACGGGCAGTGAAAGACTGTGAGGCTTGGGAGAAGGGAAATACAAGAGCTGAGTCAGTGACTGGCCTGGCTTTCTGCTTGGGGGAAAGGTGTGGGGGCTTTCTGCTTGGGCAGGGAGAGGGGTGTAGGGGCTTTCTGCCTAAGTAGAACTGCAGATTGACTGAGCCAAACAGGAAAAGATACTGTTCTGAGTTGCAGAAACATCTGCAATTTGTGGGCCAGAGTAGCTGAGGGCAGACCCCAAAAGTCTTTGTGGGGATTTACCAAAGGTTCTTTGCCAGGGCTTCACTGCCCATGGGCAGCGCAAGGCTCCCTGAGGCCTAGGACAGAGGCTGTGGGGCTGGGTGTTGAAGGGAGACTCCAGAGGTCATGTAGTCCTGGGAGACACTGGAGTCTGTTCCCGACTAGAAGGAGATCTCCCTAGTGCGTTGATGGTCAGCTCAGATGCCACAAGGGCCATGATTGACTTTGTAAAAAAAAAATCACACTCTAGAGTAAGAGCCACTTACTTGGACTAAGTTCAAAGTGCAAGTCAACCCCAGATTAGATTAGACAGGCAGAGATTAAAAGAACCCACCAATTCTACCACTAATCATCTATGAGAGCAAATTTCAATACCCTTTAATCAAGACTTCCTATAATGTATCCCTTATAACATTCAACATAGGAAAACAACTGTTAAACATGCAACAAAAATGTGACCCATAATCAAGGGCAAAACTACAGGCAATAGAAATAGACCCCAAGATGATTTATGAATTAGATGAAAACTGTAAAATAACTACAGTAAGTCTTTGCTTAACATCATCAATAGGTTCTACCATTTTAAGCAAAACAGCAGACAACAAAAACAATTTTACCATAGGCTAAATGATATAAACCAAAGTTCCTATGTTACAATGAAATGGCACTAAATGAAATGGCGTTATTTGAGGACCCACTGTATTGCAAATATGTTCAAGGAGTTAAAGGGAAATATGGTTATTAAAAGTAAATGGATGAGTAATTTCGGGGAAGAGATGGGCACTATCAAAAAGAACCAAATGGAAATTCTAGTACTGAAAGGTACAATATAGAAAATTCACTAGATAACTTTAACAGCGGAAAATTTCCATTGATCTGTTCCCAGATTCATTAACCCTTTCTTCCATAGTTTACAATCCAAAGGACAGGGCGAAAAAAGAGAAAGACTGAAAAAAACAAAACAAGACAAAAAAAAAAAAAAAAAAAAACAATCAAAGCCTGGAGGTTCAGAGGGACAATATCAAGCAATGAAACATATGTGTAATTGGAGATCTGGAAGAAGACAACATATAGGGAAGAAAAAAAATACTTTTAAGAAATAAAAGCTGAAATGTTCCCAAATTTGGTAGAAAATACTAATTTACATGCCTAAGAATCTTAGCAAACCCCAAGAAGGATAAAAACAAAGGGACCTATGCCTAGGCACACCACTGTCAAACTGCTAAAAACCAAAAAAATAAGAGCAAGTCGTAAAAGCAGCCCAAGAAAAATGACACATTACATACAGAGGAACAGCAATACAACTGATGGCTGACTTATCAAAAACAATGGAGAGAAGAGCATCTAATGTAATCAATCGTATGATTTTTTTTGCCTTCAGGAACTACCCATTCATTGAATACACAGACCCTTGCATATTCATTTATGTCATCATGATCACAAAAACAGCCACCATTTACTGAGCACCTAGTGTAAGCCAGACACTGGACACTGAATAGGAAACAACTTTACAAAGTATTATTCCTATTTTGCAGGTGAGAAAATAAGCTGAAAGAACTTGATGCCTGACAGAGAACAGATACTCAGCTGTTTTTTTGTTTTTGGGTTTTTTTTTTTATTGAAGCAGTTACCACTATTCCTCATTAATGCAGAAAATTAAAGTTTGGTTCTCAAAAAGTATACATGTTATAAAAACAGTTCGCGTCCAATGTAGAGATGAACAATGTGCAAATTAATACATCATGTTTCTGTTAATGTTTTGGTTCTACATTTCCAACATGACATGTTATAAATGGATTCTGTTTAGTTAAGTTTATTTTCCTCGTGAAAGCAGAACAGTTCCACCATGAGAAAAATAAAAGGCAAAAAAAAAAAACAAAAAAAAAAACTGGAATCAATACTTGTACTATACACGCCAGACCCAGGGTTAATACCTTTAATAGAAGAGAATTATATAACAATCAAAGCCTGGAGGTTCAGAGGGATAATATCAATAAGAATTATAAAGGTTACCAATTAAAGGGGGGGATCATAAGCAAAGACCACATGCAGGAAATTCACTAAGAAAAAAACAAATGGCTCATGAAAATTTGCAAATCTCAAATTTGTTATTGCTCAAAGACATGTAAATTAAAATAAAGCAGTATTATTTTTCACCCATGCAATTGTGAAATCAGCAGATTTTTAAAAATACAACATCCAATCTTGGCAAGAATGTGGGCAATCTCATTTCACTGGAGAAAATGTAAACAATTAACTCTGGGAGGAAATCTGGCATATCAAAAGCCTTGAACTGTATGTACTCTAAGGAATTAAAAATGTCTTTGAGGTTTTAGTTTTAATCATGTCCACTGCACTGCTGTTTATTAATATATAAAAACTGGAAAATTATCTAAATATCAAATTACTAAAAACTGGAAAGCAATCTAAATATCTAATTATTGGTTATACTAGAAGCTAGGTGGCCATTAAGAATAAGATTGAACTGTGGAATGAAAACTCCATCAGCACAGGATCCACTTATGGTTGGTTCTGATTATGGGTGGACATGAAAATACATCTACAGTTGTAAGAGAATTCCACAACCTAGGTCAGAACATTCATTTTGTACAATTTTTAAAAATAAATGCAATATATTTGTCACTTATTTGGAAAATAAACTGCTTCTCCTTTCTGTTATTTTAATCAGAAGTGAAACACAAAATCCAAGTGCAGACACAAATATTACCACCAAAGGAATGAGGAAAAAGAATGCCCTTTCCACAGAAGTGAGTTTTCCAGGCTGGTGAGATGTAGTATCCCTTTAAGAAACCAGTCTTCATTTTAATAGAAATCCTCCTCCAACCTTTCTCTAATAGTTCCTTAAAAAAAAAAAAACACACACACACACAAACTGTGGCTCATCACCTCCATGCTGCAGATTCCTCGTCACCAATGTGACTCCTAGCCAGTGTTAAGGATCCTCTGTATGTGAACACTCCTCCCATAGAGAGCCCTCAAATGGCAGTGCTTTTGGGATTTTACATACGTTAAATAATCATTTTGTCCCTTGCTGTCAAGCTATCTCTTCAAAAGACTATTTCACTATGACCTTCTACTATCTTTTCCTCAGACTATCTCACCATCACATATCAGTGTTTCTAAACTAGGATATTGCTTCACAATATTCTAAGAAAAGTCATAGTAAATAGGCTCTGAGTAAACAACTAAAGAACTTTCAAAAAAAAAAAAAGAAAAGAAAACAAGCTCTTGTGTCACCTATTTTGCGTTTTTGATTTACTTCCTGATTCCTGGCCCTATCCCAGAGTTGAATTTGCCAAATAATCTGGTTTCCAGGTACAATGAGCATTACTGCAAAAAGCAACTATAATGAGTATGTTTAGCTCACCTGAAGCAGAAAATTGCCTGTATTTTTCCAATATTGTTGCCCAGAGTTGCCTAGCAATGCTGCCACATCTATTTTCATGATTGTGTAATCAAAAGCCACTAATCTGTTTTTAAGGGGAGTGCTCAGGGACTGCCTAATATCCTCCATCCCCACGAATATGATGGGTGACAATTCCACAAAGTTAGATGCCCTCTATAGTTCTGTAGAGAAGAGATTCAAGGAAATGGAAAAGTCCATACAAAATCAACCACCTGCTGTTATCTATAATCTGACAGCACCACTGCCTTTTCTTTTTTTCTTTTTGCTTGATTTTCCATGGCTGTCATGCAACCTAGCATACCTATTCAAAAGCTCTCCACCAGCTTTGACAGATTTGCCATTTACCTCTCGTGGGTATCATTAGCTTTCTTTCAACTCCACTGGCCACCTTTTACCCTTATGCCACTATGTCCTACTGGAGTCAAGAGGCTAGAAAGATACGTAGAGTTCACAAGTGAGCCTCTGAGCATGATGGGACAATGTAGAACCCAAGAACCACCTGGGTGGGTTGAGGGAGGTACTGTATTTGCTCTGAGGTCAGACTCAGGACTTGAATTCCTCAGGAGGAATTTCCTTAACCTCATGACGTCCAAGAGCCATGAGTCCCTGAGGCTGGCTTTTCTAATGTCTTGGGAATCCTAGGGCCCAACAGCCCCTAGGTGACTACGGGGAGAGCCCAAGGGTTTGCTGGTGACCATGCTACATGTAAAACACCACTCCCAACTGTGGGGGGCCTTAAGTACCCCCAGATCCTTGGGAACATTTCAGAAAATCTAATCATTGAACTGAAAAATAAGTACCTTAATGAGTGAGGAGACGGTCAACATAAATCGTTTCAGAAAAATGACTACGATTTAATTAATAAAGTTTACTAATACTGATGCAAAGAAAATGTAAGGCAATTTGATGGCAGTATGTTCAAAGTGAGATAACATCCCCAGATAATGAAAGACACCTCACACCCAGCCCCTTCCATCATCCATTTGTTTGAAAGAGAAGCCCCATCTGACTGGTTTACCAAACAAGAGATGGGAACAGAGAAATCGGCAACACAGAAGAGCTGTGTGTTGCTAAGGTAAGCTGGCAAGGCAATCAGAAGAAGGAAAAATATGGTGAGGGTAATAAAGCTCATGAGAAGGAGAGAAAGGAGAGTGAGAATACATTCAAGTACAAAAATACATTTTAGGGTTAGGTAAGAGAAGATAATTTAATGAGAAAATAAATGAAGTATGCCCCCTCCTCTCAAAAAAAATGAACTTCTTTCAATATTTTTAAAAATTTTATCATGATTTGTCTTGTTCCTAAAATAAAAAAAGTATTTTAAAAATGTGTTTATTATAATCTATCACTTCAAAAATGGCATGCTTAGTCATAAAAATTTATACATGAAGCCATATGCTAAGTCTTTTATAGCAACTATACTGAGAACTATTTTGTCTACAGTTACTAATCATTTTGCTTGTAATGTGCCTTTCTTCAGACCAAGAGTACAAGAAGGAAGTAATATGACCTCTACAAACTCACCCATTGTACACAGTTCTAATGAGAATTACTCAAAATGAGAGTATTTCACAAATGCGATTTTTCTTTTTCCTAATGTTTTATATTTATCAAAGTATTGAACTTGAGGAAGTTGGGTGTGCAACAAACAACATCTTAGAAGCTTTCAGAAAATAATCTGTGTAGCAGAAAAAAATGACAAAAGAAGATACTATCTAAAAGATTCATTTATAACACATAATTTTAGAACCAAACTTATCGAAAGCAGCAATGCTTTAATTTCTATCATCAGTAATGTATACAAGAATTAAGAAAAAAGTACACAGAGCAATGAGGAAAACTCCCACAAAGTGACCTGTCACACTCTTTACCACATCCCATTTTTCTAAATCCCACATTCTCCTACTCATTAAAGCGGAGTTTACCAAAAAGCAGCTGGGTCCCAACAGCTGTTAAGACACAGAGATTCCAAACAAAGAAATGTCAGATAATAGGTCCCAGAGGGAGAAGAAAGGAAGAGATGAGGACTTGAAAACATAACCAAGACACAGCTACTCGCTCAGAGCAGGGAGCCAGAAAGAGCAGAATCCTCTTTGAAATGCCTTCCTTTTCCTCCCCAACTAACTGAAAGTTCATGAGGGTCAGGGTGATTGGTGACTTCCTCAATGAATACTGAGTAAATGTATGGCCTGTACCCATGCAAAACATTAAATTGGCTTTGAGGACATTATGCTAAGGGAAATAAGCCAGTCATCTAAGGACAAATCCTGTATAATTTCCACTTATATGAGGTCCCTAGAAAAGGCAAATTCAGAGACAGAAAGTAGAATAAAGGTTGGCAGCAGGGAATGGGGAAGTGCAATTTAATGGGCAAAGAGTCTCAGTTTTACAAAATGAAGAGTTCTGGAGATGGAAGATGGTGAGGCTGCACAATGATGTGAATGTAATTAATGCCACTGAATTACACACTCAAAAGTGGTAAATGTGGCCAATTTTACACTTTGTGTATTTTACCACAAAATTAAAATTTTTAAAAATGTTTATATTTAAAAAGCAAAATGGTTACCTTTGAAAACCTGAAAGAAAATAACCACCAAAAAATCTAAACTTAGAGAAATCTCTTAAAAGAATGAATGGAAAATAAAAACAATTTCAGACAAATAAGAAAAAATGTTAAGTAAATGAATTAGAATTTTAAAAATAAATAAATATGTCATGATTTAGGAATAAATCCCAGGGAAAGAAATGCAGATGTTCAGGCTGCACCACATCTATCCTGTCCCCGTCTCTGTCTCTGTCCCTTCACTGTTCTCTGGTTCAGTGTTTCCTCAACTTGCCTGATAGGAATGCTTCAGGAACAGATTAAATATACAGATTTCCAACTCCCTTCTTAGATTTTCTGAAGGAGTAAGTCTGGGATTAAACCCAGGTTCCACATTTTTAATACGCACAATAATGACATGACAAAATTTGGTGACCTTCAGCCTAGCATATGCTCTCATCCTGATCTGTTACGTGAAGAGGTTAAACAGGTATGCCGTACAGTTCATACCACAACCTATACTGTCCAAACAGAGCTCCCCACTGCAATCAGTGAAAGGGTAAGAGATAAGTCAATTCAGTGACAAAAGTGTATATAAACTGTGAACATAATAAGATTTTAACTGTACAAATATGTGTGGCTAAACAAAGACTGGAAAAGAATTTGCAAAAATGATACCTGCCACTTTAGAATGATGAGGTTTGGGGTATTTCCTTCCAAATTTTGGGCAATAATAGCAAACAAAAACAGTAATGCTTAAGAAACTGCCCAAGTTTCAAGACTGGCTGGCTTTGTGGATTCCTATCAGAACTATGATTTCCTAACCATGACTTTCCCTCCTTTGAAATTTCCCCTCTAATAGAAAGGGCTACTTTCTACTCTTCCTCTTTCTATCTCTCATAAATGTTACAATGCATTAAAAGATCTACATACTAATTCATTTTGCTAATTTATTTCTGCACATTACTTTGTGAGATCAGTTCAACTGTCTTATATAAATAAGACAATTATTATTCTTTTACAGTGAACTACAACTTGTTTGCTAGATGTCAGGAACAGTTCATGAAAACTAAATGCTTCATCATATGGGAAAAATAGTCAAAGTAAATGAATAAATGAATGAATGGCCAGTAAGGTATGCAGATTGTACCTCCCAGACCTGATTTCTCCTGATTTCTCCTTTCTAACTCTATGGTTTTTATCTCCATGTGGGGCCCTTATCAATTCAAGTGTAGCTACATGCAGCAGGCCATCAGTAGACGCATTTCTCTAAATTACTGCTCTGATCATTTATTTCCTCACTTGAAAAGGACTAGTGGCTCACCTCTGCCACCTAAATAAACCCAAGTGGCTTTGGCTCATTATCAAGGTCCTCCATCACCTGGTCCTAGTATGCCTTCCTAGATTTACCACCTAGTACTCACCTAAATTTTTATGCCAACTATGCTACTACAATTCTTTGAATAAACCTTTTCTGTTTTTCCATCTCAACATTGTTCAAGGCATGGAATGCCCTCCCTCCCCCCACCAACCCCCCCCAACACACACACCTCCACCAATTAGTGGGATCCTTTCCTAAACCATTAACTCTGTACACTTGTGCACCACTTAGCACCCATGCTGCCATTTTGTCTAATTATATGTATTTGAGCCTTCTGTGATTGAACGCCAATAATAAAGATAATAAGACCATTTCAACACTAACTAAATACCAGGCACTATGTTAAATGCTTTACAAAGACTGACTCATTTAATCCTCACCACAAACATGAGATATCTTCATCTTACAAATGAGGAAATTTAAGCTTACAGCGCTTGCCCAAGGCAAATAGCAAGAAGGAAGCTAAGATTCATACAAAAGCAGTCCAAATACAGAGCCTTGTTATGTTTGTGATCCCCCAACCTTCTTAAAGTTAATAAATGTCTTCTGTACCAAGTGCTTTATAAAAATTATTTTATCCAGTGCTCACAACACCATGAAGCAATATTCTTTATTCCCATTTTAAAGATCAGGAAACTGAGGCCCTGAGCAGTGAATTCATTTCTCTACAACTTTACAGTTTTGCAAATGGCAAAACTGAATTTTAACTCAAGTCTGAATGCTCTCAGAGTCCATGCTCATAATCCCTACCTTATGTGACCTTTCACAGTGTCTTCTATGAAATACCCACCAACACCTGAGCACTTGGTATATCTGATGTTCCCAGCCCACATTCTAAGACACTAGGGACTAATAAATGGCTACCATCCCTGAGGTTTACACCTGCAATTTCTAAAGGGTTATTCACCACTGAGAAGGGTTAAACTTGAAACCCATATGCTAGGAGATCAAGAAGGAGGGTTTGGATGGAGGTGAAGGGGCCTCAGGAAGGCAAACCCTTCCCTTCTAATAATCAGCACACTCCATGCAGAGACTTTTTAAACTATGGCTCTACTTACTGCAGAAGGTTGCAGACATCACTCAGAAGTCAGAAAGCTCAGCCTCTCTCTGCATCCTGAAAGGGCTCCTTCTCCTTCCTTCTCAGAGTCTGTGATAAAGGATGCCTGCTGTCCTAACAGTGATCTTAAAAATGTAACTTGAGCTAGAGAAGTGTCTGGAAAGGCAAAGTAAAATGGTCAAGAGAAGACGGGTCTTAAGAGAAAGCACTAAAGAAAAGGAGAAGATCCATCACTCAGAAAGATGAAGAGTATCTGAAAACATGAAATCTAAATGGTACAGGCACATGCATTTTCCTCCAAACTACAGAATTCTAAAATTAGAACTACAGATACTTCTTGACTTACTCCTGATAAACTCATGATAAGCTGAAATATCATTAAGTTAAAAATACAATTAATACACCTAACCTATCAACCATCACAGCTCATCCTCGCCTACCTTAAACATGCTCAGAACACTTACACTAGCCCACAGTTGGGCAATTATCTTGAATTTGATCTGAAGAGCAATTGCTTCTTCTCAACAGAAGCAGGAGATACAGATGTTCATTTTGTAGACGTGATAGAATGAGAAAACACGAACACAATACCTAAAAACACTGGCAACACAGCACACAGTAAATCATCGGTGGTTCACTCACCCTCAGCACCCCCTGGCTGACTGGGAGCTGTGGCTCTCTGCCGCTGACCAGCATCATAAAGGTACCATGCAGCACACATCACAAGCCCAGGGAAAGATCAAAATCCAATGGACGTTTTCTACTAAATTTCACTTTCACGCCATCGTAAAGTCAAGAAAGTATTAAGTTGAACCATCATAAGTTGGGGACCATCTTTATATCACTTAAATAATTAAAAATATACTTAAGTAAAAATATTTCTCTAAACAGAATATTGATCTACAGAAGTCATCCCCTTGAGATGTACTGCATAACTATCAGTTGTCAATTCTCGTTATTCATAGTAGTTATGTTTTATAAAGTCACTGTGAACATGAATTAGCGAAAAATTGCTCCTAGGGAAAATACAAGGTTAGGCCGCTGCCAGTGTACACAACTGATAAACACATACATAACCCTGCTTCTGTTTAAAGGCAACTTACTTAATATCTATTGTCGATTAACACTAGACTCACTGCCAAAAGCACGATAACTCATACCGAAACCAAACTTATCTAACACAGGTATTTTCTCCATAAGACACATTACAGTCTTCTTGTACTTTAGAACTCTGGACAAACACTTCAGCACTCTGCAGGAGGCCATTCTAAACAGAAAATCATCAACAAAAAAGCACAAAAATGCAGAAAACAGGCACTAAATAATCTGTGAAAAGGACACCTTTTCACAGATGAGAAACACAAAGCTGAAACACGAAGGCAGAGTGTCATCTTGTTCAACACTAGCTGTGAATATGCATGTCAGGTGACTCAAAATTTCAGCCACTATGTGCACACCCACAAATGACCATAAAAGAGCCTCAATTATTGATTTGGGGGTTACAAATAAATGATTGACTGTACATACATTCTTATAAGACAGACCTACAATAAAGAATAAAGGAAAAAAAGATGTTTACAGGGAATCAATTCATCTTAGAAACTGAATTAAAGAAGGACAAATTCTCTCCCACAAACTATCCTTTAGGTAATTCTAAAGAGAGTTATGACAAGATTTTAGCCAAAATAAGAAGTCCGGTCAAACGGATCCAGTTCTGCAAGGAAATCAGCACCAGGAAACAAGTAGCAGAGAACAGCATCCATGGGCTCAATGACTAACTGCTCTGGCTTTACCTGGCATTTAGAGTAAGCCAACCCATCATCAGGCTCCACTATAGGAACCGCCTTCGCACTGGACACAAAGTCAGGAAACCTAAGAGTCAATTAGGCTAAAGATCTTAAGGAAAAAATGTCCGTGCTACATGCATTTTCCATGCAAAAAAAAAAATTCTAAACCTCTGGGACATATGACAAGACCATCCTTATTACTGAAATTGTCATCCTGCCTGCCCTAGGTCTAAAGCTTTTTTTAGGCTCACTTCCACCCAGGCCAAAAACCAAGGTCAGGGCCTCCAGAAAGGACATTCATTCCCACTAGTGACAGGGCTGGAGATTGTCAGCTACCTTCAATCCAGAAGCTACCATCTTCTACCAACCTGGTCCTACCTCCTATGCTCTAAACTGGCAAAGTAGCCCCTTGAAATTTGAGTTGGACATGTCCTCCTTTTTCTGGGTCCCAGCCAAGAATAAAGACAAAGTAAGCCATTTGTCCCACTAAACAGGTGAGAGCTTCCTATGCTGGAAATATGACCAGTGATTGCTGGTGACTTTTCAAAATGAGCAAGTATAATGTTCAAAACACTATTGTGTAAGAACTTGTGTTCTTAGTCTGTTGATGTTACAAAAAACACAGCCTGTGTTGCACAAACCCTTTATTTGGTAAAATGTTCTGAAAAATGCCCTAAATATTTGAGGAATTTGAACAGACCACCAACTGAAACCAATGATTCAAACGAAATGTCATACTTCATAAACTTCTCATTTAGTCCTCATGTTAAACAGAAAAATCAATGCTCTAGCAGGAATGCAAAATGATATAGCCGCTGTGGAAGACAATATGGTAATTCCTCAAAAAATTAAACATAAAATGACCATATAGTCCAGCAATCCCTCTTCTGGGGGTTTATCCAAAAGAACTGAAAGCCTGGACTTGAAGAGATATTTGTACGTTCATGTTCATAGCGGCATCATTTGCAATAGCCAAAAGGCAGAATGGATAAATAATACGCAATATATCGTTCAGCCTCCATTAAAGGAGTTAAATTCTAATACACATTACAACATGGATGAACCTTGAAGACATTATGCTATATGACATTAGCCAGATACAAAAGGACAAAAAATGTGTGATTCCACTTATATGAGGTACCCAGAGTAGGGAAATTCATAAAGACAGGAAGCAGAATAGTGATGCCTGTGGGGAGAGGGGATCTGGGAGTCAGTGTTTAATGGGCACAGAGTTTCATTTTGGGAAGATGAAAAAGTTCTAGATGTGCATAGTCGTGACGGCTGCATAACAATGTGACTGTCCTCATTGCCACTGAATGGTATCCTTAAAAAGAGTTAAAATGGTAAATTTCATGTTATGCTATTTTACCACAATAAAAAAAAAATGATCAAAAGCCAAAAGTAATTTTACTGAAGCTGTGCAAAGGTAAACAAATGGCAAGTCATTTTTATATATGATACATCCCATGAGGTCATTTAATATTCTAAACTACGACTATGAGCTTAGCAGCCAATCCAATTATAACACCCAACGTGATTTTCTCCCAGGATGGGAGATTAGGAGGTGGGGCCTGAGCATAAAGTGCACATGTTCACAAGGGGACATTCAGAGCCACACTGCAGCCCCAGCTTTTCTCTCAGAAACCAGCCCACCTGTGATGAAGTATCTTATTTCTTTACCTCGGCAGGATTCTAGAGACAAGGCATGCGGAAATCTGTCTTTCCCATATTTCTGGAAGTTCAAGTTACACCTATGGTTTAACCCAAGCAATTCTTGACTTCATAAAGGGTCAATTCTTTTAGGATAATCAAGCCAGCAAATTAATACCTTGGGGAGGTGTTTACATGAGCCAAGTCAGATCATATTTCCCAAAGGCAAAGTTCCAACGTGTCAGTGAGAAGAGGAAGAAAAACAGGTGGACAACAACTCTCCTCACAAAGCTTTATTTGAACCTTCACCTCAAACCTGACTTCAGTGTTCTAGGATTTCAGAGTGGAGTGCTAGTGAAATTTCCTATTTACTTATAGGAGCTAAATATAATCTAGAAATACAAATCTAGCTAATTTATAGAGAAATCTGAGTATTCTCCTAAATAGCAGAAGGGAGTGCAAGAGAACAAAGGTGATGACAATGACAACAACAACAACGAAGGCCCCTTGACTGAGTGCAGAGGCATTGCTAGCGTTTCCACCTCACAGAAGAAGAAACTAGCTTACATGCTGCAGCCCACCACAGGCGATGAGATGCCAGGCCTCCAGAACTCACTCAATCCCACGAATAGTTAAGACTCTGCTCAAAGAAAGATGTGCAGAAGACACTTTACATTTTGCAGGGGAAAAAAAAGGTATTCACAAGAAACAAGCTCTAGATAAGTAGCAACTAGGTAAAAGAAGCAAAACTTAAATTGCTGAATTTTATCTCCAACAAAGATTTTTTAAATAAAAATTGTATATATTTAAGGTACACAACATGATGTTTGATATACATATATATTGGGAACTGATTACTATAGTGTGTGTTTGTGTACGTGTATGTGTGTGGTGGGAACAGTTAAGATTTACTCTCAGCAAATGTCAAGTATATAATACAGTTAAATAAGGTTTTTATATTTTTAAATCAAACAGCCCAGGACAAAGAGATATATACAGGATCAAGTTTCTAAAAAGCTCTTCAGCTCCTGACCCTGGTATATATTGGCAACTTCTTTGTAAAGACACCTGAAATCCTACTCCTTTTACAGTAGTTAAGACCAGGGTAAACTGGAATACGTTTATGGCATTTCTCAATACAAAAACAGTGAACACATCAAATCAGTCTTATTAAAATTGTTATCATACAAATTGACAAAAAATAATATATAATAACTTTAATGAAAAGCAACATAAAATAGATGAAACCATAAGTTCTCTCCAAAATTACTGAAATGTAAAATCTAACGTTTTATCCCAAACATCACATTTTTTCTTGAATATTATTTAAAATAACCATAGCTATAGAATATTGTGAGTGTGTCTGTATTCAGCTTCCATTTATATTTTCCTTTACTTAACAAAATTATATTGAACATTAATAAGTAAATGGTTCATTTAAAAAATATTATCATTCCCTTTCTCTAATACAATCAATCCTTTCTCCTAGATTTAAATTTATAGACCCAATCTCACTGACGGTCACTTTTAAATACAAGTTTGATATAAAAAAAGCTTTTAATGAACAATAACATAAGTTCCATAAATATAACTATGAGATTGAGGCATAACACTGAAAATTTTTCATACCTAAATCAATTTAATAGTTATTTTTGATACTTATTTCTTAATTAGATTTCAATACAAATTTAGTATTTTACAACCACATGTGACCAAATTTTATCAAAGTAGCCCTGACTTAATCTCAATAGAAAACTCATTATATATGGATAAAGTTGCTTAAAAAAAATAATAAATAAGCCTGATGCAAACAGCGAGCTTCTCTGGTAAGGTTTAAATGGTTTAATTTACAAAATTTTTAGGTTACATAGAACTTTCCAAAAATGCTTCTAATGCTTCAAGTGAGGTGCATACTTTGTTACCAAAAGACACTTACCTTCCGATAAATCATATGGCACAAGGCTACTCTTAACCTCATCCCAGCACATTGAACGTGATAAAAGTATAGGTGGTGCAGTATGGCCAAAAAGAGCGTGCAAACACACAGCAGTGTGACATAGACGTAGGCTTCGTGCAAAGTCACAGAATTGGTGGGATCATGGTTTTCAAAATAATTAATAATTTTCCCCAAAAATATCGGCTGGACTACTTTGAGGCTTTCCTACAAGGAGAGAAAAAAAAGCCTTAATTAGAGATACAAGCCACACCAGTTTTCCTTAACACAGCTTCACTTTTATTATTAACATATAAAAAAGGCATTATGACCAACTACTACATTGTCACTAATCTAAAAGGAAAACAGGACTACTTTCTTCTTTATGACAAGCAGATAGTTGTTAAAGCTTTAAGCTAAAATTCAAAGCTAAAGTTCAAAGTTCAAAGTTCAAAGTTAAAGTTCAAAGACAATAAAGCTTTAGTACATTGTGTTTGGTACGCTTGGATGCTTGATAAATATTACAACCAGTGCTTTAGAATGCATTTGGCAAACTATCAATTAAATCTTGGCCTAAGATGAGTAAGGAAAAAAGTAGCAAAAGAGTAAGGAATTTGCTTATATATGGACAGCCTGTTTCCTCTGTACTCTCAACATCCCAGCCCAAAACAAAGTTAAGAGTGACTCATCTACTACGGAAGGCATACTCTTGCCACTTCCTTCTGCTTTAAGAGCCTTTACAAACTGAGATATTGGTACAAACACAGATCAGAAGAGAAAACCTTACAATCTTTCCCAACCCAAATTCAACATATCAATAGACCAAGAGAACAGATTCCAGCTTCTGTTGGGATATTAAAAAGGAATTACTGAAGTATCAAAGGAACCAGGTTTGGGAGGTTCGCAAGCTCTCAGCCCCAGGGAGTACTACTTTAATTTGTCTCTACATGCTAGAAGCTGGGATATGCCCAGAAGTGCTGCCTCCTTGGAGTCAAAAATTAAACAAGGCAAAAGTCAAGCTATAAAATAATGTTGTCAGTGGTTCCCAATCAGCTGTACATCCATTGCAGGTGCGGACTACTCCTCAAGGCAAAAATTGAAATCCTACATCAATGAGATGGGATTACTTGGGCTTATCTTCTAAATAAGATTTAGGAAAAGCATTTTTCTTCCCCAAGATTAAAAGCAAAGAAACAGCAAAACTTGCCCCTCCCTGATAAAAGGACACTCTACCCCATAAATTACTTTCTCCCTTGGAAGGTAACTTCTCCCATCAGAGAAAAAAAAAAACACTCAATGAAAAATGCAAGTCACCAAAAGCAAATACATTGGCCCTCGACATCGTTTTTTCCATGAACTTCTCAAAAGACAAATGCCAAATGTCGGGAAATCTTTCAAGAACTCAACTTTGAAACAAGAGTTTTCTTTTAAAGAATCTCTCTTAATTAACACAGATGTTGCAAACAACTGACAGGTTTGACAGGTTTGCTTTTGATAGCTCTTTCCTATCTGTCCAAAGTAAGGAACCCATGCACAAAAGGGAGGGAGAATCCAGAAAACGAAACATGAAACAAAACTAACATGCATTTCCTTCTCAACCAACCAGTGCCTATCAGGATATTTACAACAAGATGTTCCTGTCCCTCAAATGGGTGTGACATTAAACTCCAGTGATACTCCTGTCCCACTGTATGCACAAGCACACACACGTTCACAGGCTTCACCAACTGCCTCACCTTCCAAGAGATCACAGAAGTTTTCATCTACTATATAGAGGTAAGAAAAAATTGTTTAGTTTAAGAATTATGAGTAAGATAATCCAAACGCTCATTGTTACATTTCCAGCATGCCCAATCATTCACCCCAACAAGCACTAAGGATTTACAAAAGAGTAGTAAAACAGACTTTAATAAGAGTTTACAGAGATAAAAAGCTGGAGGCTTACGCAGAAAAGCAAGAACATCAAACTGTACACATGAGCAGTCCCATCCCAGGTGTGGCCAAGCGCAGCCCAGGCAAGCAGCATGCAACCCTGGGACTATGCGCCAGAAGCTCAAAGGTAATACCTGCTATATCAAACTTTCCTAAAACTTAGGATTGTCTGTGGCAGTCAGTACTGCCTGTTACTCAATCTATTTGAGCCTAACATGTATATAATTACAGGAGAATGTAAGAGTGATGTCACCCATCAGAAAGAATACTAATAGATGCAACAAATCCAGCACAAAATGAAGGCAGGTCACTACTGCCTAAGGTCTGGACTTTTCTGCAGACAATATTTAATAGTAGAGTCAAGCAAATAGGCTCACTAATGAGTAATGCCAGTTCATGGCCCATACCTTCCCATTCATCTGTCCATTCTTGATCTTAATTCTCAACTAGTAAGAAGTATAATAATTGAGAAAATATGCATTATCAAACTTGAAATTGACCAAATTAAAATCTTCTGGATGACTATCACTAACATTGCTGTATGATATATAGGAAAGTTATTGAAAGAGTAAATCCTAAGAGTTCTCATCACTGGAGAATTTTTTTTTCTTTTAGTTTTATTGTATGTATAAGATGGATGTTCACTGAACCTAATGTGGCAATCACTTTACAATATATGTAAAATCAAACCTTCATGCCATCCACTTTAAATTTATACAATGATATGTGTCAATTATTTCTCAATAAAACTATAAAAAAATTTAAAAGTTCTGGATAGCAGGAACAAGGTCCAAATTTATGCAAACACTTCATCTTTGATACCAATCTATGACCTGGTGAAGATTCTTCCCACAAACCAATTGAGCATACAGTCCTTATTCCTTCTCAAGAAGTCTTGTTAACTGAGAAATAAGGGATTTTTAAAGGAGCTCAATATGATACCACAATGCCCCATGGTTCAAAGTTCCACCAGAGTCTGAGTCTTGTTTTTTTTAAATGCCAGGTTATTTATATTTTTTCTTACTATATATACATAATTTTTTTAACATTTTTTTTTATTTTCCCCCTTCCTCCTCCCACCTCTGGTAACCTTTAGTCCATTGTCCATGTCCATGTCCATGAGTCTCTGTTTGTTTGTCCTGTTCATTTGTTGCTTTTAGGTTTGTATCCCACATATGTGGTATCACGTGACTTTCAACCTTTTCTGTCTGGTCCATTTCACTTAGTATGATTATTTCAAGGTCCAACCATGTTGTTGCAAATGGCAGTATTTCATCTCTTCTTATGGCTGAGCTGAGAGTCTTTGGGGCAGATATTTCTTAATGGAATATTGACATTCAGCCTCCTTATAGCAACTGACGTGTGGGCCCCACCCCTTTCTTCTCAGGGTAACTTATTACATGACTGGGTGCTAAAACCTCCCCAAGTGGGCAGTTTCTCCACCATGTTTCCCCATGTACTTGAAATGTTTCTTGTCCAACTCTACTACCCCTATGAGGAAAAAATGAGAAAATACAGGAAATAGAAACAAGCTATCAGACAAAGAAAAAAATGCTCGAATAAAACATATAAGCATAAAAGAGAGAGCTCATTTTCTGGGGAAAATGTGTAGGTGGTTAATTTTTAGAAATGCAGGAATAGGTTGAAGAGGAATTTTCATTCAAAAGGCTAAGCAGCTCTCTGTTCTGCTTCTGTTAAATATGCTTGCTGCATGGGCTGTACTCAAAATTGACTAAAGACTCACCTTCCCTTTTGTTTGATCTGTCTAAGCAACAAATGTAACTGTTTGTACCCCCTAGCAATTCCCCCACTTTGTAACACTTTGTAATTGCTGGTAACCCATAGCAACTCCGGCCTTTTGTAACACAATGTGACTACTTGCAATCATAGCAATTCCCCCCACTTTGTAGCTGAGGACAAATTAACCAGTCAGCCCACCAGTCAGTCTGTGCCAAAAAGAGTCTATATAAGGAATGTTGCAACTGAGCTCCAGGGTCCAGATCTTCAGAACACTAGCTCCTCTGGGAACACTGGCATAATAAACCTGAGTTCTCCAACTCTCTGAGTGCTGCTTGGTTTCTCACCAGTCTAATTTTGGATCTTTTCCACAACAAGGTAACAAGGGTAGAGTTGAGAAAGATCCAGTGATAAGGAAGAAAAGTAGTGAGTGAGTCTGGTGATATAACTTCAAGATTCTAGATATATCTTAACTCCTCTTTTAATCAGGGGTCATCATCCTCACTGCATATTAGCATCACTTGGGAGGTATTAAGGACACACTGATGCCCAAGGCCCAGCATCCATAGACTGGTTTAGGTTCAATTGATTAAGAATAAAGCTTGAAAGTCCCTTACCCTGAAAGATTTTGGAGAGCAGAAACTAACCCCATGTGAGCACCTGCTATCCTCCTCTCCTTCACCATCATGGCATCTGAGCCCGGCGGGTCCACAGATCTGCTTTAAAGGACTTACAAGTACTATGAAGGGTTTTAATCAAGGTTACATGCCACATATCACGCTTCTAAGAAAAACCCTTATGAACCCAAAGTACTGAGGCTCAGAGGAGGAAAACTATCCATTCCCTCAGTAGGAAAAATTAAATATATTTAAAAAATAAAAAAAGGATTATAATTTGTTTTTAAATTTACCTCCAAAAAGAAAGAGGAAATAGTGGAAGGAACAAGGACAACAGACTTTAATAGCCTCTTCTGTTGGTTTTGCTTTGGAATCAAGGACATTATACAGAATTATAGAACAAATTTTTAAAAAGCAATTCCTAAAATTTCAGAGTAAAATGAAGCAAATGTACCTAAATATATACTTATGCAATCCATACAAAGAAAGAACAATTAAAAGTGGTTTTAAACAAATAATTTGAAAATATATCCCCTGTGTGATATACCTACCTACCTAAAATCAATATGAACTGCAAAAAAACCTTAAATTTTTTTCATAAGTCATATTATGGGTGATAGTGTTGATACCATGAGGTAAAACAAATAAGTAATTATGTTTTCATTGAGAACTGGGATTAGGCATGGGAGAAAAGAGATACAGATATACATAACAGATAAGAGTAAGGAGATTCAGTAAAAACACTAGTGTCCTGAATATGATTTGGACTGTAAATAGCCATATACACTCATGATAAGTTTACCTTTAAAAAAATGCATTCTAGTTTGATCTAATCAAAAAGTTGAAAAACAATGACCAACACACCAGCAGTGAGTAGCTCTAGTACCTAGACTATAGTCTCTAAACAGCATTTCCCAGTCTATGGCCATGCCACCATGAACATGCCCAATCGCGTCTGATCTCAGAAGCTAAGCAGGGTTGGGTAGGGTTGGGCCTGGTTAGTGCTTGGATGGAGGATCACCTAGGAATATCAGGTGCTGTAGGTGTTTAAAATAAAATAAAATAATAAAATAAAATAAAAAATAAATACCATTTCCCTCTAAAAGAAACTAAGGCTACTTGGAGAAATGGCTGATTCCAGGGCTGAGGCAAAAACTGTAGATGATTCTAAAAACATCTTGTTACTCCAGAAAACAAGAAAACTAGCAAAGATTATTAGAGTGTATGCAAAAGATTTAGGACTAAACCTGAACAGATTCCCACTGGCTAAAGATGGCCAAAGTTTGGCATAAGAATAATAACTGTAATGGACTAAAGAACATCAGAAATCCTTAAATACATAACCCTCATAAAATGATGAAAAAAAAAACAAACAAACCTCATTAGCCCCAGAGGAGAATGCTGGAAAAACAATTTATTATTTTGAAAATTTATTGAAAAATTAAGAATTTCCTCTGCCCTTCCTATATGTACTGGAGCTCAGGGTAACCAAAGAATTGATTATGACAAATTTCTCTTCATGAAGTATTTTGGCTAATAAATGAAGAGGAGAAGAATTGTAATATCACCAGTTTGCAACTTCCTAATGAATGAATGGGTCTTGAGCAATGACCGTGAATATTGCCTAACATCATATACAAATACAAACAACCAGATGTTATGTACCTCATAAGGGAAGTAACACTACCCTACCTATGAAGTAATCCTGCCAAAGAGGTGGAAACTTACTGAGAACAAGTATCTAGATCTAACCACCAACTGACAGTGCCAGAGAACACAGGGTGGAGGGCAGCAATCATCCCAATCCAGACTGTGGGACAAATGACTCAGTTTGTCCAAATAAGACAGATAGATAAACAGATGATAGATAGATAGATAGATAGATAGATAGATAGATAGATAGATAGATAAATAGATAGATAGATGGCAGGAAGGGGAAGAGAGAGAGAAGAGGGTGGGGAAATAGAAAGGGAACCTTACAACCTATATCAACCAGATGCACCTTATTTGGATACTGCTTCAAATTACAAGGGAAAAAAAGCCAAATGTGAGCACTGGGTAGATATTAATGATATTAAAGTATTAGTGTTAATGTTTATGCACAATAATGGTATAAGAATTACATGAAAGATTCCACCTCTTTTAAAGATGCATACTGAAATATTTATAGATAAAAAGATATATTGTCTAGGAACTACTTTAAAATTTTCTTGGGAAGTGAGAACAGATAGGGGTTCAGATGAATCACAACATCACGAATTGATAACAACTGAAGCTGGCTTGGTGTTACACAGGGGCTTACTTTCCTATATGGGAGAAAAAGCAATTTTCCCAGTACACTTCTGAGTTCTTAGCTGAGACTCCCTGCAATAAAAAATAGAATAACAAGAGAAAAACAAATAGAAGTTTATTAAGATGTACACCTCCTGTATACATGGGAGATGCTCAGAAAAACTGAGTAGCTCTCTGAGATGGCCCAAGCCACCACCTTAAATACGACCTTCAACTAAAGACAAAAGAAAGAATGAGGGAGCAGTTATGAGGGGTTAATAGGAAAAGCAGGGTAACCAAGGGTAGGGTTTGTTGTACAGACTTAAGTCTTCTTAAAGACTTAATGATATACCACCTCACACCTGTTAGAATAGCTATAATCAACAGGACAAGTAATAACAAATGTTGGAGAGGATGTAGAGAAAAAGGAACCCTTATATACTGCTGGTTGGACTACAAACTGGGACAGCCACATGGAAACAGTATGGAGGTTCCTCAAAAAACTAAGAATTGATCTACCATATGATCCAGCAATCTCACTACTGGGTATTTACCCCAAAGACTTGAAAACCCAAATCTAAAAAGATATTTGTACACCGATGTTCATAGCAGCATTATTCACAGTAGCCAGGACATGGAAGCAACCAAAGTGTCCTATGATAGATGACTGAATAAAGAAACTGTGGCACATATATACAATGGAAGAAATGAAATACTGCCATTTGTGACAATATGGATGGACCTCAAGATAATCATGCTAAGCGAAATAAGCCAGACAGAAAAAGTTGAAAATCACATGATATCACTTATATGTGGGATTTAAACCTAAAAGCAACAAATGAACAGAACAAACAAGCAGAGATTCATGGACATGGACTACAGATTAGTGGTTACCAGTGGGTAGGGGATGGGAGTAGGGGGAGGTAGACAGGGTAAAGAAGGTCAAATATGTGGTGACAGAAATAAATCTAATTGTGAGAGGTGAACACACAGTGTAAATATATATATGCCTTACTATTAAAGTGTATAGCTGAAACTTATTGGATTTCATTGACCAATGTCACCATAAAATAATTAATTAATTAATTAATTAATTAATTATTTTTAAAAAAGACTTCTTCATTGATAACATTCTCTAGTGATTTAAAGCCATCCTTCTCTTGATTACAGAGGGAGACACTTACAAATGGAGATTTCTTTTATAAATGTAAATGTGCCTTACAGTAAGGTAATGTCTCCGTTTTCAGAGCTCCTCTTGTGCCTGCTGTTTAAGCAGCTCGAAATAATCCTTGTGCCAAAGAGACATATTCTGGGTTGGCATATTCTGCTACCCTTTGATCCTATACTATTTTTGTATTTTTGAAATGTTCTTAAAAACCTACAGGGGAAAAAAAAACACTACAACTGACAGGAACACAGAAAAAACACCTACTCTTAGCTCTCTGACCAGTCAGTGGGGGCTGGGACAGGAGACAAAGGATTAGGACAGAACGCCAAGAGCACTGGCCTAGGAATCAAAACGTTTTGCTTCACAAACTAGGTTTGTCACTTGCAAGCCACATGACCCTAAGCCTATCACATGCCCTCCTGCACCTCCATGTCCTTATCCTTAGAAACATCTGCCTTGTCTCAAGACCTAAGACAACTAAATGAGCTGTGACGGCAAAAAGTGCTGAGAAACCAGCATGAAGATAAGCTTAAGCTATGGTCACTTTTATAATACAGAAGTCCTGGGAAGAAACCTATTCCATTCTCAATGGCAGAAGCTGATTTCACTAAGGGCTTGGGAAAACTCATTGCTGTTTACAGACAATCACGGCAGAACAAGAAATATTGACAGAAGTCATTTCTAAAAGCCAACTTTTCTAGAAAGTAGTTAGAAGTTTCATTTCTAAGCAGATCTTTTTTTAACTTTTATGAATGCAATTCTTTTAAAATGAGCCCCTCACTTCCCTGACTTCTTAAAGAAAATGAACTGAGAAGTATTACCTTTGATGACTCAGGGTCATCACTGTGGCTATTATTACTCTAATGCTATATGCCAAGAACCAGCAGAAAGTACACAGGTCTGCTCTGCAGGTTTCCTGCACACTTTCCTAGATGCTTCCTCCATCTCTCCTTTGCTCCCAGCCCACAGTTTCTTCAGCAGCCACTCCTCAGCCTCCTGGATTGAGCGGAGGTGAGGGACACTTGGAAGAAAGAGCTAAAATATAAATGCAAAGGCCCAGTACAGCACTCTGGGAATCAGCCCCTAAGTCAAGGCATAAACTCTACTCAAAGGGTTTTGTTTGTCTTTTTACTTCTTGCCCATCAGCTGAGTTCCAACATGAAGATTTATATAAACATTCACCTTCTTATAGCCTCCACCTAAACCAAAGACAATCAGCCAAAGTGGCCTCAGGCAAAGGCCAAGTCACTGGACAAGGCCAGCAGCCACCAAATTCATTTCTAAGGGTCACTAGAATAGGACCTAACCCCAGTCCACTCCTCTCTCAGGGGAAGGGAACTAGAGAACCCACATAAGTTCTTTGAGGCCATCCCACTTGACACACTAGCAGGTCAAAGAAAAGGCTCCATGACTGGGGAGGTGGCTTCTGTCAATGTTTGGCCCTTAAAGAGGCTCTAGGCTCCTCCTCTCCACTTTGAAGGCTCTGGGCAGGCAGAGACTTGCTCCTTTCCCACCACTGTCCCCACAGAGGTGCACACAGGGGCCAGGAATGCTGGGAACTCACCAGCTATTCCTTCCTTTCCAATCAGCGCTGGTCTGTGAGAGCACTGCATTCATCATCCCCCTGGCACTTGTTTCTCCCAGCATTACAATCAAATCAGTCCTCGATTCTCACAGGACAGAGGTTTTCACTACTTCAAAATCCCAACCTCAGAAGCCTTGCCCTAGACTGGCGTCACCCCGCCTCTTCCCGCTAATGCTGCCAGGAGTGCCTGGGAAAGGCCCTGCCTGTGCTCTGGCTGATAACAGAAATCATGGATAATCCTCAACTTCGAGCTTTTAAGAAAATCCTGGATTGAGTTTAGAACTTCCACTATCTAAAATACAAAAACCAATGAGTAGCAGAGATATAAGATCACAAAATGGGAAGCTGCTTCATGAAATCAATCATTAATGTTCATCCCATCTAACTCAGTACTAGTTTTAATCACTAAACACCCAAACAGCACCTGAAAATGATTTTTGATATATAACATTTCACCCTAAGAAATCATTTCTAATTTCTCCAAAACAGGAGTGTTTCAACAGCCAAGTCTAGGGAAACAAGAATATTTGTGTTGGATTGCAAGCTTCTTTTGGCTGCCAGAAAAATAAAAATATTCACAGTTTACTCTAGTTGAGTCCTAATGACCCCTAGAAATCCCTGAACTTCACTGCATCAGAACTGAGTTCTGCTAGGTATTACCTTAAAGACAAAAAGTTAGAATGAGCATCATAGGCTAGTCACCATGTTCATCCAGGAATTCTAGGCTATTGTCTAATTTTATAGCATAAACCACCAAGACATTGGCCTGAACACAGGGCAATCAAGCAACCACTCTCCTGAGAGAAATCACATCTGATTTATCTGCTACCAGCACTGACTGGTTCCACCAGCTGTCACCATAATACCCCAGATCTGGTGCACACTCTGCAAATGGGGAAGTGCTCAAACATCAGAACAGAAGAACTGCCCCCCACACTAGTGATTTTGCCAAACGCATGCACACCCACTCCAAGATTCACAGAGATACCAGCTCTCAGCAGTGAACCAGGTGCTCTTGTTAAGTAACAACATAAAGAACTTGGTCTTTGCCCAGATCATCTGAGTCCCATGCAAGACCACTGCCCTCCACTGGTCCGTCTCAAGGAGCCAATCTGCAATGGTGTCTTAAGAGTGTGAATGGATGTTTAAGAACTTAGGTCACCAGGGCAGGCAAAACATACCTACTTGAGATTAACAGTAATGAGCCAAGGTGGCTTTCTACAAGGCTCCTGGTCCATATGAATGTACCATGGTGCTACTACTAATGTCAACACCCTAGCAAATTTCAGCACAGGGGACACAGCCACCTGGACTCTACCCCAATTTACAATCTCCAATATAACTTCCTGCTCCAGGCAGTTCTTAGCATTTTACTTATTATTACTAGGCCAAGATCAAGATGCATGTATCTGAGACCCTGAAGACACAGGATGAGCTATCAGTCATAGAGATGGTCAGGCTCACAAGTCAGAGTGCCCAAGACAAAATCTTGACTCTGTCCTTTATGCTTTGTGTGACCCTGGGCACAATATGTTAACTACTTGTCACTATGTGTCCTCTTTTCCAAAATGGGAATAATAATACTTCCATCTCATTTGAGTTGGCCAAAGGAATAAAATAATATTACATGTAAAGTGCTCACAGCAGTTCCTGATAGACATTTTTCAAATACTTACTACAATTACTACACAAATAGTGCTGCTGCCACCGCCACCCCCCACTGAGAATGAGCCCTTACTGAAACATCAATAGTACTACTACTACTACCACTGAGTATGAACCACTATCACTGCTGCTATTATTACTACTGAGGAGGAGTACTACTACTACTACTACTACTACTACTACTACTACTACTACTGAGTATGAACCTCTATTGATGCTGCTACTCATACTAATTGATACTAATACTACTTAGGATGAGCCCCCATGTTGGCCAGTTACTTTATTCCTCACTTTCTGCCATAACTAACCAACCTCCTAAACGAGGGCCCAACACTACCAGCTGGCTGCACCTTCATTCAGCCACCCAGGCCTAGCCATCCTGGATCCTCCATCAATAAGTATTACTTGAACTGGACAATTCTGAAATCCCAGCACCAGAGTGGGGCCTATCCTCTCTCAAGAAGAACCTCAGCTCCTGTGGCCTCTGTCTCTATGTCAACTTCTCCCAAATATTGCCCAGCAAAGACTCAAAGCTCATTTTGAGATGGAATCTAGTCACTATGTAGGGCTTAGAGACCCCATCCCACGAAGCCAGCAGCCCAGGACAGTGAGGAAAATCAGAAGCTCAGTTCAAACCCAGAGACGTGGGCTACCCTTTGATCTTCCTGTCTTCAGCTTCTTCAGCACCTGGCAGCAAATAGAAACTACATATCCAGGGGCAGGAGAGGGAGGCCTGCTCCAGGACATGATCCTATACTAAACTCTCAGGCCACTCACCCCTGTCCACCCCAACCTAGAGCCATAGGCACACAGCGAGGCTCCAGTGATTCCTGGCAAGCAGAATCCATGAGAGCGCTGCTGCCTGACGTCAGCAGCCACATTTGATTAAGAAATGCACACACAGGCTACAGTGATACCCACTTGCCACCTCACTTCTTTTAAACTGAGACTTACTGTAACAATGTAGAAACACCATCATTGGGACACCTGTGCACAGGTCAAAAACAGGCTGGACAACCTGAGGGTCTCCTGCATCCTCTCCCACCCTGGAGTAAACTTTGATGCAAAGCAGTCCCACTGATTTGCATCTCTACTCTGCCCTTCGCAAGGCCACAGCAGTATTCAGGCAGTGGTTGGTGCCCTCCCAAATGAGGAACTCTGCCCCATATACATGTCCCCACCGTCTGGCACACTGGCCAACACACCTCTGTCATTAGCAAGAACTTCAGTCTCCCAGGACCATCCAGTCACCTGTTGCCTGAGAGATTCTCTGGTTTTCTCCAGAGTTTACTCACCTAGGTACCCACTTCCCACAGTGCCCTTCAACACAATAGAGCATTTTAAACAGGAGCTACACTTCCCACATACAAATCAGCTGGCCCACCCACTTCACCCCCAATAAATGCACTTATAACAACTCACAGCCCTTCTGCATCTAAAACAACCCTTTCATAGCAACTCCAACTTCTATTCTACTAATCTAACACACAGGCAGGGCCACCAATGTCCCTAAGGCAGCACTAAAGTCCCACAGAGAACACAAGCCACCTAGGCAGATTTTCAGCATACCTACTTAGAACAGGTAGAACAATGTCTTACGGGAGGATCATGCCTGAGGCCCTTCATGGTAATGGAGGTCATTGACTCGTGGCTTTTGCCTTTGGTTCTCCATTGCCTATCCAATCCTACACTCTCTGCCATGCTAGGCTACCAAGACTCCACCTTCCAACCAGTAATCCACTCCAACAACCAGGGACAAGGAACCAGAATGGGTGGTACATGTGGTACATATTCTCCAGAATTCATGGAGAAGCCAGAGCCACTCCAAAGAAAGGGCTTTGGCTCATGGTACCCAGCCCACTGGAAAGCGAGCAGCCTGGACCTGTGTGCTCTTAGGAGCTCTGGCCAGCTGAGCCCAAGCCAGAGGCAGGGCCCTGCGTTCTGTTTCCCTGGAAGGGGAGAGGTGACAATGGCTACTTTGGAAAACATTTATCAGATCTGGCTTGGTCAAGTTAACAATTATTTGTTGAGTACCTAAAAAATGTTTGTTATTCTGGGCTCTGGTCCAAATTTATACCTTCCAAATCACAGGAGACTTATTTCTTAAGGTTGTAGGATCTTCTTTTGGTCAAGGATCATTCTTAACATTTGTAAGATTTACTGAGCACCAAAAGTGTCCTAACGTGGTAGAAAATGCCTTTTCTTTTCAGTGCTGTCCTTCCATGACTCTCTATTTTAGTTGCTTAAAAGAAAATAATAATCTCCCTAAGGTCTAGTCATCTAAGTATTTGCCCATTCTAAAGATGAACTCAACCACTGAGTTACATCATGTTTACTAGGTATGTTTTACTCTCAGACCTTAAATTTCTTGCCCCTCTCCCCAGCAGTCCCGTCCAACTCACTAGCGATCCACTGAAAAACAATTCACTGTAGATAAAGCTTTTACCTCAATTAACGTAAAAATTCCCAAAACTAAATAAGATTTCCAGTAACACTTTATGATTGCCTTTGTTAAAGAAGGCTTCCGTGAGTCTCTCTGGGCTCTCAAGACTTCTTTATCCCAGAACCTGCAATGAGAAACAAAGGGAGGTGAAAAACAGCATATCCTGCCTTAGGGCAAACGAGGGAGGTGGCAGAGTGGAAGGTAAGTGCTTATTACAGGATACCTCATGGCTATCCCATAAATGCTGGCTAATTGTTCACAGGGCTCTTACAAGATGTGTGGTACGCTATCTGAAGCACCAGAAAAAAACAAGCCTGGAGCAAAAAAGTCCCTATTTTAGGAAACAAGTTACTGTCAAGCTCCGCTGGATGGACAGCATTCTGAGCCGAGCAGCCCAAGACGGCAAACAGAAGTTCAGACAACTTTGCTAGTGATACCACCTCCCAGGACAGATCTCAGTGGCCAGGGCCTTTTCTGTGGGCTCCCTGCACTTTCACAGGAAACACAGGTTCCCCGCAGCCTCCAAAGTAGCCTAAGCCCAAGGGCGGCCTGAGGGGAGGTGCATGTGCAATGTTAGGCGAAGAAGGCTCCAGAAGGGTCCAAAGGAAGGCAATACCCTCTCCCAACCAATAGTCACACGCGTAGAATTTCCCCTTCTTCCTTATCCTTCTCCTCACTGCCTGTTGCTTACCCTTGCAGCTCTTCTCCAAGGTGCTTGGAGCGATCTTCTGGAAGCACTGAATACATATCATCTTCTTCTAATCTCCGTTTGTGACCAATTTTAAACAAGGGGTTTAGCCACCTGTTAAAAATTAAGAGAAAAAGGGTGACATTTATCCAAAAATACATATCTGTGTCTTATTAGAACCCAACATTTATGAGTTTTGTTTTTTAAAAGTCTACATTTTAAATATAGAGTTATGGTTAAAAATTAGATATTTGCACATGCAAACACACACACACGCATGCACACACACACCAGCTCTGTTTGCTGAGAGGGCCTGAAAGCAATGACACACCAGTATCAAAAAGCACTCCAGCACCCAGATCTTGTTTTTTTAGTACCTTCTTCCATAAGGGTGCTTAAATAAATGACTGACTCCAAGGTTGGGGCAGTGTACTATCACTAAATGACAACTAGGTTTTTACTGTACTTTAAGTGTCATACATTAAGCTTTTGATTGCTGAGGCATCCACTTGAAAGACGTTCAAATCAAACACATTGCCAGCTACACCACTAGATAAAGACCCAGGCCTTCCACTCATGAAGTTCCCTTTTTCTTTGTCAGAAAACTCTGGTTGACCTGAATAACTAACCATTTGACTAACCACATGCTTTTCCCCTCCTGAGCTTTAATTCCTACTGTTGTTTTAAATCCACCCACAAAGAGTGAACCTGCAAAACCTTAGGCACCTCATCCTCAACCCCAATAAAGGCAGAACCCCAGACTGGTATTCTCCCCTACCTTGCTCTCTCACTCCTCCCCGCCCCCCAGGACCTTACTGTGTGACCCCAGGCATGCCAGGACCTGTGAATAATAAACCTTATTATTATTCAAAGTTCCCTGATATAAATCATTACTGAGGTGCATTTTGCAATCTTAAAACCACAAGGGCCAGTTCAGCCACAACACTGACTCCTTGGGGAAAAATGTCTGTGAGGACTTGCCACAAGCAGTAGTGTCCCAAGCATTCCCAGAAATAGCATCACCACCCAGTGATGAGACCAACGCAAAACAGACAGAGAGTGTACAAGATGGGCCTGGAACAGAAAATAAGGAAGCGCTCAAGGAATCATGAGAATATGTCTGTCAAAGGACAGAGAAGCCAGCTTGAAGGTTCTCACTAGACAAATCTGTGTTACTTAGAGCATCAAAATAAATAAACGGCAATGAATCATAACCCATTAAAAAACAAAAGAATCCATGCATTCTTACTCTTACATAAATGGGGGAGAAGAAAAAGCTTGTGCATTCTAGAATGCAAAAAAAATATTTAAGGAACGACGGAGTTAGAAAATTAACAATGGGTACACCTGAAACTAATATAATATTGTATGCCAACTGTTTTGAAAAATACAAAATTTATAAAAATTTTAAAAAATAAAATTATCAATGAAAGTTAAAACCAGTGAGTGAAAATTCGATGTGCAAAAGGATATTCACATAACCTCAAATTATCTCTTACTAATTACTTATTAATTATGAAAGGAAAAACAATAACTTTATGGAGGACCCCAAGAAAAACCCTATTCAAATAAACTGTATTTATATATTATGCATTATTGAAGTGATAATAATTAATTTGCAGAGATAGTCTCAAGATTAACACCATTTTACTGGCTTTGCCAGGGTAAGGAAATTTCTGAAGCCAGACAATAACCTGTGAAAGCAGATATCTCTTTTCTCTTATTTACTGCTTTATCCCTAGCCTATAGTACTAGGTACAGAGGAAGTGCTCAAGAATTATTTGTTGAAAAAATGAACATCTGTGAATCATTAAGAAAGCCGTAAGAGAAACTGAGCTAGTGGCTTGACGCTGGTCCAGGAGCCGGAGGGCTGGAATCTAGTCCCAGCAATGGTACTAAGGACCCGGGCATTCCCACGGCATTGACCATTCCCCCCTTCATTTCTACAAGTTCCAGATTTTGCACCTCCATCCTCCTTTGGCAGTCACTTGATATCTCTAGGTCTCAATTTCCTTCTAAAGCAAGAGTATAAATCTGTGAGCTTTACCACTAAACAGGTTTGAAATGTGTTGGGCCACTTATTCTACAGTTATTCCCTGAAGGAATCTCTCAGGAAATTAGCACTGGAACTTACCTAGATGATGATACTATACCCTGACAGGCTCTCTTTAAAATTCTGCTTACAAAGGAAAAGATGCTCGACATCACTAATCATTAGGGAAATGCAAACCAACCTCGCACATATCAGAATGGCTACTATCCAAAAAGAAAAAAAAGTGTTGGCATGGATGTGGAGAAACCGGAACCTTGTACAATGCTGGTGGGAATGCAAAATGGTGTAGTCACAATAGGAAAAATACTGTATGGTTCCACTTACATAAGGTACTTAGAGTAGTCAAATTCAGAGAGACAAAAGCAGAGCAGTGGTTGCCAGTGGCTGGCTGGCAGAAAAGGGAAATGAGGAGTTAGTGTTTAATGAAACTCTAACACTAGATGAAAAGAATTCTGGAGCTTGGTTGCACAACAACGTGAATGTACTTAATGCTATTGAACTGTCAACTTTAAAATGTTAGTATGGTAAATTTTATGTTATGTGCATTTTAACAAAATTTTCAAAAGTTTAATGAGTATAGTATCTTCCAAAGCTGCTGAGAGGATGAACTGGGGTTGCTTTGAACACTACAAAGTCCCCGTAGACAAATACCAGCCATTACCACAAAAGAGCTCTTAAGTAATCACATTTGGACCCCATTAAAAAGCCTCTAATAATTTTGATAGATAGAATTACTCAATTAAGCAAATTTCTTTCATCGTGGCTCCTGACTCAAGGACTCCCAAATCTTGAAAAGCCAGGTTGAGCCCTATAGGTACCAGCAAGGACTTAAGGTTTTCAGTTTTATCTGATGGCAAGCCTACTTTCACAGGAGCCTAAATTATCGTCACCACCTAAATGGGGAATTAGACATGGAGACCTGAGACAATGGACACCTTAATTCCAGCTTATCTCTGAGGGAGTTTACTCAGCAACTCCAGACCACTGCCTAAGGAGCCATCCCTCAACCCAGCTCTGTCGCAGTGGTCCTTGTCCCAAGGCTGTGACTCTTTCCTTCCTCTCTCCTTCCACACCCCTTAATCCAGCACCGGCATTTCCCTCCTGCCTCACCATGGAGTATAACTCCTTCAGTGCAGGGACTACTCACAAACTACTTGGCATATCTGTGACCAAGGACAGTGTCTGGTATGTCTCCATGCCTGGCCACTAGAATCCATCCAGCATGAGATGGGAACACCCACACCGCAGGTTAGCCATCTCAAAATGGGTCACTACCCCAGCTTTCCTGGAGTGGCCCCCAGTCAAATCAAATTAAACGCAATGGTACCTCTCAGCTAGAATCTTCTTTCCTCATTCCTCTGCAACTTTCCTCCATTCCTAAAATTTTCTCAAAATCCACTTCCTCATCCCTTCCCTTTTCATCTACGACCTGTTTTCCCTATGTCAACACAAGTGAAGCAGCAGTGCAGGCTGCGTCCCACTCCCTCCCCAATGTCCCCCAAACCCCACCATGCCCTCTGCCCTGGGGTACATATGGATCTCCCATACTGCTGGCTCTGCGGAAATCTCTGGTTCATTCCTGGCCTTCTTGTCTCCTTTCTCCCCTGCCAACTAAACCATGCCTTTATGTCTTCATGTGCCCTTGTCTTATCACCACACATTTTCCCAACAAAACAAGGAGTCATGAGCAAGAAAATATTTCTGCTACCCAACCCACATGGCTGTGAAGAGATTAAGGAACCATTGTTTGAAACTAGCAAGTAAGGGATCTTACAATGAGCAGATAATATCCTAGTCTGGTTAGCACAGCCCAAGTGGTGACCACTAGGTTAAGGAATCAATCACTGCCAAGATCCCTTCCAAACCTGTGAGTGCCTCTGTGCTGGTCCTCCTCTAAAGACAGAGTCAACAGTGTCCGTTCCAATGAAATGTTTTCTTCCAAACCATTAAACCTTACCCCTGTAAGGGATGATGTAGCTCTTGCCTCCTAACTCAAGGTATCCCTCCTGAGAGTAAGAAATCTACTGCCTGATTAACTAAGCCTTTGATGTCACTCATTGAAATTTGGGCACCACAAAGAACAGAAAAGAAAATACTTTACTTGTGTCAAAGAATTGTTCCAGAAGCTCAATCACCATGCATGTAAACGTGTAAGTCACGCTATCTTAATTGAAAAAATACCTACTCAAGGCTAATTTAGTCAGTCATGATGCTTTCACTAGATTGCTCAAAGTTCATCAGTCCACAGGAAATAAACGTCTGGGCAGTTAGGTTCATTTAGGAAATAGGTCATCTCATGCAGCTTGCAAAGCCATACCCTGGTACAAGCATTGCCAGTGTGAGTGTCTGCATATTTGCAAGAGCCCCAGCCTGCTTTTCCAGTTATGTGTCTCGCTGTCCCAACAGGAACCATTTCTCACAGCCAGACTGGTTGTGCACTTATCCCCTGACACACACTGACCATCCTACCTTCAACCCCCAAACCCAATAGGCGTTCATCCTTTTTAAAAAAAACTTTAATAGACTATTTCTTATAGCAGTTTCAGGTTCACAGCAAAGCTGAGCAGAAAGTACAGAGAGTTCCCACTCTTCGGCACAACCTCCCCCATTATCAAAATCCCCCTCCAGAGTGGTACAGTTGTTGCATTGATGGCCATTATTGACATGTCATTATCACCCAAAGTTCATAGTTTACATTAGGGTTCACTCTCAGTGTACATTCTATGGGTTTTGACAAGTGTATAATGACATGTATTCACCATTACTGTGTCATACAGAATAGTTTCACTGCCCTAAACATTTAGTCATGCTTTCCTCCTCCCAACTCCTGGCAACCACTGATCTTTTTACTGTCTCTATGTTTTTGTCTTTTCCATAATGTCATATAGTTGAAATCACACAGTATCATTATGGGTCATTTCAGACTGGGTTTTCAGACTGGCTTCCTTCACTTAATAATATACACTTAAGGTTCCTTCACACCTTTTAGCTTGGTGGCTCACTTCTTTTTAGTGTTGAATAATATCCCATTATCTGGATGGATCACAATTCATTTATGCATTCGCCGACTAAAGGACATCTGGTTGCTTCCAAGTTTTTGCAATTATAAATAAAGCTGCTATAAACATTCATATGCGGGTGTTTGTGTGGACATAAGTTTTCAACTCCTTTGGGTACATGCGTAGGAGCGTGATTTCTGGGTCATATGGTAAGAGTATGTTCGGTTTTATAAGAAAACCCAAAACTGTCTTCCAAAGTAGCTGTACCATTTTGCATTACCACCAGCAATGACTGAGAGGTCATTATACCCCTTTTTTAAAATCTGACTTAATTGATCCCTGTTTCAGGATCGAGCTCCTTCAGGGGGCCCTCCCTGACCTCTCTCTCCAGCAAACCTCTCCTCCCTTGGATCCATGGCAACTTATGTGGCATTTATCAAAAATCCCTTCTACATAATCTCTCCTGCCTGTAGTCAACCCAGTGGAGGCCCATAAGCAAGATCTCAGCAACAAATATGTTTGGTGTGGCACACGTTATTTTGAAAAATAGCTGAAAAAAAAGAGATTTCCCATACAAATCCACATTCCTAAGTGCTCTTGAACACCCAGAAGGTCTGCCTACGCTGTGTCCACATTTCCCCATGCTACTCTGGTATTTTCTACCCTTGTTCATGAAAAAGAAATGCCAGTCACTGTATGCTCATGATAATAGCAGCATTAGTCATGATAGCCAAGAGGTGGAAGTGACCCAGGTGTCTATTGAGGGATTAATGGATAAAAAAGTGTGAGATATATATATATATATAGATATATAGATATAGATATATATGTGTATATATATATGTATATATGTATATATAGATATAGATATAGATATAGATGTGTATATATATATATGTATATATGTATATATATGTGTATATATATATACACACACACACACACACTAGAATATTATTCAGCCTTTAAAAAGAAATGCTGACACATGCTACAATATAGATGAACCATGATCATCTTATGCTAAGTGAAATAAGCCAGTCACAAAAGGACAGCCACTAACCTATACCCTTTAAAACAATTAAGATAGTATTAGTATATATACACCATAGAATATTATTCAGCCATAAAAAGTAAGGAAGTGTTGCCATTTGTGACCATGTGGATGGACCTTGACAGCACTATGCTATAAATGAAATAAGACAGAGAAAGACAAATACTGTATGATCTCACTTGTATGTGGAATCTTTAAAAGAGAGAGAGAGAGAGAGAGAGAGAGAGAGAGAGAGAGAGAGAGAGAGAAACAAAGCTCTTAAGATAACAGAAAACAGATTGGTGGTTGTCAGAGGTAAGGGGTGGGTGGAATGGGTAAAGGGGGTAAAAAGGTACAAAATTCCAGTTATAAAATAAATAAGTCATGGAGGTATAATCATGTATAGTGTGGTGACTGTAGTTAATAATTCTGTATTGCATATCTGAAAACTGCTAACAAGAAATATTAAAAGTTCTTATCACAAAAAAAATTTTGTAACTATGTGTAGTGACAGATGTTAACTAGACTTATTGTGGTAATCATTTCACAATATATACAAATATCGAATCATTATGTTATTACATCTGAAATTAATGTGAATCATACCTCAATTTTTAAAAATATAGTAAATTTTACATTTATGTGCATTCTACCAAAATTTGGGGGGGGGGGAGTTGTTTGTCTCTTATTTTTCAATTACAGTTAACATACAATATTATATTAATTTCTGGAGTACAATATAGTGATTAGACATTTATAAACCTTACAAAGTGATCATCCCAATAAGTGATCACCCATCTGACACCATACATAGTTATTACTGTTATTGACTATATTCCCTATGCTGTACTTGACATTCCTATACCACAATTTTCATTAATTTTAAAAAAGAAAAGAAACACCAATCAAAAACCACTAAATAAACCAATTTCCTGACACAGTAATGGGTCTACTGTGTGTACACTGTCCTTAGTGCCATAATGTGCGCAACAGACCGGGGGTCCTTACAGGGCAGGAGGGCCTCTCAGCCATTTTTTCATACTCCATTCCCAGCACAGTTCCTGGGACAGAGAAGCTCAATGAATATTTGAGCCACGTGGAAATGGCCCATAATGATAAATCAGCATTTGGGGCTGAACTGAGGCTCCTGGTGAGGGTTTCCTCCTTACACAGCTCATACTTGGCTGTTACTCCCACATCACTTCTTGTTTCCCATACAGTGAGAAGGAAGTGAAATGTAAAATGACTAAAAGCCAAGGGCCCCACAAAGTAGTGTGCCCGACTACGAGGGCCTGCACCCCAAGGAGTGTTCTCTCATGTCCTGGGAGTACACAAAACCACAGAAACGCTTGGCACATCTTCCTAAAGTTTTAGTAAACTGTGGCATTTGAAGGGGGAAAAAAAAAACACTGAATAAATAGAAAAATTGGCAAAGAAATGCCCTGCTTGCAGGGAGCTGCTTTGGCAAACACTCTACACCTCCTAGGTGTTCCTTTATCCCCTTCTTCCCTCAGGGCCCTTGGGGGACAGAGTTGAAAAAGCAACGGCTTCACTCTTACACTTTCTTAACACCAGTGGGTACAGCTTTCCAATAATGGAGCCCCGTGATAGCCACCACATGCTGTGGCTCACAGGAACACTCTCCCCTGAAGCCCCTGGCCCAGACCACCCACTGAGGATGACAAGTCCTCACTCCTCTAAAGTCACAACCCATTCACCTCGTCTAGAACTAGACTCCCTGGTTAACCGCCACCACCCAATCTAACCCTCCCTCCTAGTCCTCCCATGAAATTCCCTGGAACTCCCCCAAGCCCTCAGCTCCTTGCTCTTAGCAGGGGCCTGGCTGGTCCCTGGGAATACAGGTTCCCTGTAGCCTCAGGGTAGCCTCCGGTTCCCCAACTCCACTTTTGAGCCCCACACCCCTCCTAGCCGTAAACACCTTTGACACCTGCAAACCAGCTACTCACCGCAGAATCTAAAAAATCCTTTGTCACTGCCTATCATTCATTGTTCAGCAACTCTAGCTGCTGGATCAGGCTTCCACTTCACCCCAACTCACAGTATCATTACAAGTGACATCCACACACTACACAAAGGGCACCCAATCCCCAGCTGCTCATTTTCTTTTTCTCATCTCTTCCTCTTTATTCCATTGCACATATTAAGAATGGGCTTTCAGATCTCTATGATACCTGCCAATGGCTGTGCCTGACACCTATCTTCACATCTACTCGGCCAGTCTGGCCCCTGCGCTGACTGAGGCGAGCCTCGCACTTTTCCCAGGGGATACCTGTTCATTCCCTGCCTTCAAACGCCATCTAAATGCTAAGCACCAGGCCTCTCCCCCACACTCCAGATGCCTGTGGCTAAATGCCTACCTGTCATCTCCTCACAGATGTCTAACAGGCTCCACAGTCCCAACGGAACTCCTGATTTTCCCTGCCAACCCTGTTCTTTCCCATCTTGGTAAATGTCAACTCCATGGAGCCCACCACCCAAACCAGAAACCTGGCAGTCACCCCTGATGCCTCTCTTCCCCTCACTGCCTCAGCTGCTACCTCCAAAATGCAGCCTGATCCCACCCACTTCCCTGCATCTCTGCTTCCCCCACTGAGGCCCAAGCTGCCACCAGTTCTTGGTGCTGCAGCCTGCTAAATGACCTGCCTACTTTCACTCTTGGTTTCGCTATGATCTGCATACACAAAAAATACAGAATGATTTCTCAAAAATATAAGACCATGTTGTCATCCTGCAACAGAACACTTAAACTCCTGAGGAGTGTCATGTGTGATCAGGTTCCTCTTAGCTCACCAACCCCATCTCCTGCCCATCCCCCTCACTCATGTTCTAGCTGCTGGTTCCAAGCTCGTTTCCTATTCCCTTTGATGGGGACATATACTCTTCCCCTCTCTTCCCAGGATTGCACAGGCCCTTCTCTAGGTCGCAATCGAATTGTCACCTCCACAGCAAGGCCTAGACTGCACTATCTAAAAAAAAAACCACACACTTTGATTTTCTACCTTAATTCCCTCTACTACCTTTCTTTACCATTTACTACAATCTATCCGTTGAGTGGAAAAATAATCCCCTTCTTTATTTTGTCCATCTCCTTTCTAGAACAAGAGCTTCATACGAGCAGGGCCCAGCCTTTTTGTGGCAGTCACAGGGCCTGGCACATAGCAAGTCACTCAAAACTCAGCTGAGTAAATGAATAAATGACTCTCCCCTGCTTGAGAAGCAGTGGCAGAGAACACTGACTCATGCAACCCTCTCTACCTCCTATAAGTCAAGCAGAACATGCAGGTCAGTTATTGTTGAAAGAATAATGTATTTTAATGCTCTTTTAGCTGTGGCAAATTATTAATCTTTGATTCTCTCTGAAGACTCTGTCAGCTGTGGTCACTGGAGGCTCCTGTGGCCCAGCCTAGGGCCTCCATCAGGACAGGGCTGGGCGTAGGGGTGAGGGGGGCAGAGGTACATAGGGTACTCAGAGAGTCTAAGAACAGAGACTGGGGTGAGGAACAAATGAGAGGGACACAGACAAATTTCACAGAAAGACCCACCCTACCTCACTAGAACACCCTTCCCCTAGAGCAAGATTTCTCAAGCTCAGCACTACTAATATTTTAGGCTGCATGCTTCTTTGTTGAGGGTAGGGGGAAGGGTGTGCCTGCCCTGTGTACTACAGGACGGTTAGCAGCATCCCTAGATCCAATCCTTAAGATGCCAGTAGAGTCTCCCCACCCCACACTGTGACAACCAAAAAATGTCTCCAGACATTGTCTGGGTGGCAAAGTCTTCTTGATCAGAACCACGGCCCCAACCTTTTTGTCTTTCTGGAAAAGCTGCAAAACTTTACTTCGAATGTTGGCCCCAAAGAGTAGCCACAGGGCTCTGGCAGCAGTCCCTTAGCCACCAAAACAAGAATAATGGTATAAACCCATCACTATATTCACTGGTTCAATAGCCCTCCTAGAGCTCACAGTCCAGTGAGCAAGGGATCGATGTTACAAATAATTACAATATAATGTGACAAGTGTGATCATAAGCTATGCACAGGATCTGCTTCTTGGCTTTCTTCAGGTCTCTCTAGGGGTGAGTGATCAATACCCTAGCTCGCCAGTGACCCATCTTCTGTATAACAGGTGTTGTCAAAGTGTGGTCTCTAGACCAACAACATCAGTATTCCCTAACTTATTAGAAATGGTCTTCCAGGTGATGCTGATACAGACTCAAGTTTAAGAACCTGCTGTAGTGTGTGCACTGGCATGCCTCATCTGACATATACACCAATAGTCCCAACCCTGGCTAAACATCAAAATCCCAACCTTAGCTGTGGGAATCTTAAAACAGACAAATAAGTATCCGGAGCCCTATTACAAATGACTGAGTCAGCTGCCTGGGTTAGGGAGGGTTCCCAGGAAGAGACAAAGCTTGAGTAAAATCCAAAGGAATCATTCAGCATTCACTGAGTAGATAATAGAGGAAGAGGAGAGAATCTTTCTAGAAAAACAAGGCAAGACATGCAAAGACATATTTCCTAGGAACAGCAGGTTCAAAACTGAATGGGGTTTGATGTAGTAATACAGTAGTTTGATGTAACCAAAGGTCCAGTATTACAAATTTAGAAATTTAGACCTTAGAAAAAGAGACAAAATGAAAAGCTTTTAGGCTACCTTGTAAATGATGAACTGCAGAAGGCAAGGAAATCAGTTAAAGATTGAATCAAAAACATTTACGAAGGTGTGACCAGTAAAATTTGTCATACTTCTTCATGTACATAAACTTGATCTAATTTATTCTCCTAGCCTTACTCCCTGCAACACAAATCTCACCTTCATGTGTCAGCATAGTGTGTAGTAGGTGAAATCACCTAATGATGCATTTCTCAAAACGTAACCCCGTTGTTAACTGATGCATAACTGCATGTTTATTAGATTCATCTGATCTAACATGTAGTTTTTTATCTTTTTTAAGTTTTCTTTCTTTAATAATATATTAACCTTAGCTTACTGAAACTTAACTTTGTAAACTTTTCAATTTTAACTTTTAAACTTTTTTGTAATAACATTTGGCTTAAAACACAAATACACTGTACAGTTGTACAAAATACTATTTATTTTATAAGCTTTTTTCTATTTAAAAAATTTTTTTATTTTAAATTTGTTTTCTTAAAAACTAAGACACAAACACATTAGCCTAGGCCTACACAGGGTCGGGATCATCAACATCACTGTCTTATACCTCCACACCTTGTCCCAGGTGAAGGTCTTCAGGGCAATAACATGCATGGAATACCTCCTGAAGGACCCACCTGCCCAAGTCTCTTCTTGAAGAGGTATTACTCTTTTCACACATATGTCCATGGTGGTTTGTTTGGTATGGTTCTTTTTTTTTTTATCATAGATTTGCTTGTAAGCAGATAATGCACCATGAATATTCCTCTCTATTAATGAAAACCTTTCAGTGTTGGTTTTAAAGAGCTTGCTGAAGTCTGCAAAAGCATCTACTAAACCCTCCACTGTGAATTTTCCTGGAGGAGGGGTTTTCTTTTTCTTCTCCTGAAATTGCCTTTTCTCTTGCCTCTTCCTCAGTTATGCATTCCCATTCCAGTTCCAGTAATTCCTTATTAGTCAATTCCTCTTCAATGTCATCCTCATCCATATCCAGGTTGAAGTCATTTGCCATCTCAACCACAACCTGTTGATTTTTGCAACCTCTTCATACTTGGCAAATCTTTTGAAGTCAAGGATGAATCTTTTGAGTGTCTTCTTCCAGATGCAATTCATACACTCTTTAGTGACACCACCCCAAGCCCAAGCAAGGTTTTTCATGCAGTCACAGATTTTGTAATCCTTGCCAAATTGCAGCAGGGCCTTCTCAGTGTCTTCTTCAGTTGCAGCAATAGCCTGGGCAAAGGTTCTCCTCAGGCAGTAGGCCTTAAAAGCTGCTACAACTCCTTGTTCCATTGGTTGGGTCAAAGAGATAGTGTTTGGAGAAACACCACTTTGATATCAGGATGAACATCACCAATAAAAGGAGGATGTCCAAGAGTAGAATCAACAATAAGCAAAACCTTGAAGGCATGCGATTCTCTAACAGCACTTCTCCATTTCACTGGCATGGCAGTTCAGGAGGGTATCCTGGAAGAGAAGCTGAGTCATCCATGACTCCTTACAGCTCCTGTAGTACATTGGCTAGTTTGTGCTTATTGACATGCTTGAAAACCCTGGAGTTCTCACTGTCCTATATACAAAGGATTTCAATTTGTAGTCTACAACATTGCCCCCAAACAAGACTGTTTTCCTGTCCTTAAAAGCCTTGAAGCCTGGCATTGACTTGGCCTTCTTATAGCTGAAAGTTCCGTCAGGCATCCATTTCCAGAATAGGGAGGTCATATCCATACTGAATGTTTGCTCTGCCAGGTAATTTTCCTCCACAATCATCTTACCTAGAGTTCCCAAAAATTCTTCAGCTGCCTTTACGTTAGCACTCACAGACTCACCGTTCACTTTCATATTATGTAATGAATAACAATTCTTGAATCGTTTACACTACCTGGAGCTAGCAGTAAATTCAACATCATAGTTGGGTCTAGCCTTTTCTTTCAACATTGCAAGCGAACTTTTTGCTTTTATCATGATCATCACAGTGCTGAGAGGCATACACTTCTGTGTCTGGTCTTCGATCCAGATCATTAGAAGTTTCTCCATCTCTGACACAGGCTCTTCTCAAATTTTTGTTAGTCTCATTGCCTTCAATGAAGCAGATCCAGCTTCCTTCATTTTGTTCCTGTTCTTCAAGATCATAGCTATGGTGGAATGGTACGTGCCTGACTGGTGAGCAGTAACCATCACCGATTTCCTACCCTTGCAGTCCTTTATCACTTTTAATGTTGTTTCCAGCTCAGTCACTTGATCAGCTTCTTACTGGCAGCATTAGCAGTGAGCAGTGAATTTTGTACTCTTAATGGTCACGATGAACAAAACAACACAAGATTAAATCAAGCACAAGAGAAAATAATGCAATCAAGAGATGTGGTAAACATGAGATGTATGAGGCTGCTGCCAGCAAAGTATGGCATATTGCTTTACAAACATTTTTTTAAGTAGAAAAATTCTGAAATAATGATAAAAAATATAGCATAGTACATACATAAGACAGTAACATAGTCTTTTATTATCATTATAAAGTATTATGTACTATATGGAATTGTATGTGCTATACTTTTATACAACTGGCAGTGCAGCAGGTTTGTTTATGTTAGCATCACCACAAATACTTGAGTAATGCATTGCACTATGACATTACAACATTGCTAGATGATACACACACATATACACAATAAAATATTATTCAACCTTAAAAAAGAAGAAAATCCTGTCATTTGCAACAACATGGATGAACCTGAAAGGCATTATGCTATATAAAATAAGCCGGACAAATACTGCATTGTATCAAGGTCAAACTCACAGAGCAGAAAAGTGTTTGCCAGGACCTGGGGCCGGGGGTGAGGAGAGTGGGATATAGGGAGAGTTTAGTAAAAGGGTTCATACTTTCAGCTATAAGATAGATGAATGAACAAGGTTTAAAGATTTCATGTATAACAGGGTGACAACTGTTGATAATACCATATTGTATAATTGAAATTTGCTAAGACAGTAGAATGTAAACGTTCTCACCAAAAAAAAAAAAAAAAAAAAAGGTAAATAAGGTGATGGATAGGCTAATTCACTCAATGGGGAGAATCCTTCCACAATGTATTTGTATATCAAATCATCACATGGCATACTTTAAATACCTTACAATTTTGTCAACCGTGCCTCAGTATAACTGGAGGAAGAAAACACTTTGAGTAGTATTTGTCCCTAGTTCCTGGGCTTTGTCTCAGTTCCTCTATATGTTTGGAATTTTCCAAATGAATGTGGGCCCTGATATTTTATGCTAACAAGGTGACATGGTGACCCCTAGAGAATTTATACTAACAGATGACTCAGGAAGGGAGCTGACCACGCCAGAAAGACCAACTACCCAATTAGAAGACTGAGCCTTTGAGCCATGTGGTATCAGCCCGAGTTCTAGGGATGGGGAGCTAGAGCTGGAGGTCAATCACATGGCTAATGAATCAATTGATCACACCTAAATAATGAAACCTCAATAGAAACTCTGGACACCAAAGCTTGGGGGAGATTTCCTAGTTGCCAGTTCTGAGTATTGTCACACACTAATGTTCTGGGAATGTGACATGCGTACAAGACAAGAAAGCTCTATTATCCCAAACCTTACTCTATGTGACTCTTCCTTTGACTGTTTCTGATTTTTATCCATTTGCTGAAATAGAACTGTAATTGTGTTCTCTGCATGGTTCTAGCAAATTACTGAACCTAAGGGGCTTATGGGAACCCCCAAATATGTAGTCATCTGAGGGTGGCCTGGGGACCCCAAACCTGCCACTGGTGTCTAAATGGAAGGCAGTCTCATGGAAGACAGTGCCTGTGAGGTTCAGATGGAGGTGGGGCCAGAAGTCAGTGCAGGGGGTACTCTTCCCTAGAGCTCGAGACCTCTAGGGAAGGCCTCTAGCTAGGCTTCAGTGTACTTGGTCTGAGGCAGCTTGAAAAGGAAAAGTCAGAGATGGATCCCTCCTCCCTCCTTCCTCTTAGAATTTAGTTGTTGCTGATGCCTGAGGGACAGGCAGGGAAGCAGGCATTTAGGGCACCGCCTAGCTGAATGAGACGCATGAGCCCCAGTCATTGGTATCCCCTCATGCCCCCCAGTCCTATCACCACTGACCACTGGCTCAGAAGAAGTAAAAGAGGTCTAGGACTCTGGACAGCTGTGGGAATTGATGGCAACAACAGGCACAAGGTAGGAGAAGGGCTCTCCATGGAAGGAATGTGAGCGCCGAGGCCACGCCAGCATGAAGAAGGTAGGATTCAAGTCAAGGGCACCTGTAAGGTGAGAACTCGGACCGAACTCACTGATTAAAGACCAAGGTGTCAGCGAAGTTGGTTTCTCTAGAAGCCCCTTCTCCTTGGCTTGCAGATGGCTTACCTCTCCTCTGTGTACATGCACCCCTGGTATCTGTGTGTCCAAATTTTCTTATAAGGACATCCTAATGTCCTCATTTTAACCTAATCACTTCTTTAAAGGCCTTATTTCTGAATATAGTCACATTCTGAGGTACTGGGCATTGGGGATTCAACATATGAGTTTTGGAGGGATAACAGCCCATAACACTATTCTTCATTCATTAGACTTGGACACTTCATATTCAGAATAAGTAAGTGGGAGTAGAGTTGAGGCAAGATTGCCAGGAGGTGGTAATTATTGATACTCATAGATGGGTAGTCAGGGGTTATATGTATAATATGTACATACACATATGCTTGTCATTTTTCATCATAGAAGGGAAGGGAGGGAAGGAGGAAGAATAGGGTGAAGTCCACACCCATACAGGTCTCAGGTGGTGGGTATTTGATAAGCATGTTGGGTATTTTTTCTATAAGAGTTAAAGTCATCCAACTATTAATATGGGTGCTATCTATCATTAGAAATAAAATTATCTTTTCCTCTAAAATTTTTATCTTTTTCAATCTTTTAATTAATATAGTGATTAAGAAAAACAAACTGAAAAAAAAATAGGGAAAGGAAAGATAGACATAATACTGACCACTGAACTACACCCACAGCTTAGCTTATATAATTCATTCCTTGGTCCATTTGTGAGTCTTGTCCTTCCTTCTCCCTTATTCCTGGCACACAGTTTGACTCTCTTTCCTAGCCTCCCTTGCATTTAGCTGAGACCACGTTGCATTGAAAAGGAATGGATGTGTGACACACTCACATGCCTTAGAACCCCCACCCCACACACACACACTCTCAGAACCTGAAAGAAGCAGCAACCCAGCTTCAAACAAGCAGACGACAATAGGAGCCTTGCCTAGGTCCGTGCATACAAACCACCTTGAGAGTTTGTTAAAATACAAATTCTGATTTACTAAGTCTGGGGTGGAGCCTGAGACTCTGAATTTCTCTCATGTCTGGGTGATGGCAGTACAGCTGGTCTACAGACCACACTTGGAGTAGCAAATCTCTAGGCAGAGCCATCCACCAAAGAGATTCTCACTTCTGATGCCTCAGAGATGGTGGTCATATGATGAGCAACGGAAGACACATCAAAAAAGACTCAAACAGAAATAGCCAGCTGGCCTTTCTCAACCCATAACAAAGTTTAACTCAGACCTACAATTAATTGCTGTCTTAAAGCACAGCTAACAAATGAATCCAGAGACAGCTGCATGCAGATCATATGAGTGTGTGCTATGTGATATGAGTTGGCTGGGTTCTATCAAGAACAGTATTTGCCACCCCGAGTCAGGACAGAGCTGTAAACAGGGAGCTCTCCAAAGGCAGTCATTGCCACACTGTGGGAACAGTTACCGCTGGACTAGGAATAGAGGACAAGGTCACACATGGGCCTTAGGTTCACACTGGCCCTCATCTGCCTTGCCATTCTTACATAGAAGCCCATGTGGAGGTTGTTTACCTTCCAAGACCGCAGCTGTGATTAACAGATTATTAGTCTATAAAACCTCAACAAATATTTGTATCACCTTAATCCTCAACATCCCAGCAGCATGTTTACAGTACCTGCAAATAAATAGCACAGTGTTTGTTCCAAATTTGCAGGAAGCAGATGAGAACTTGGCAGTAACTCCCAAGGACATTTAGTTTGCAATGGACCTTTCCTGGGTTCAGGTTTAAGTTTACTTTAACTGTATGTTCCTCTTCTATTTACATAATAGACACTGGGCCTAATAGAAACAGAGCACACACATAGCATAACTTCACACAAAACTGGACGGAACAGAATTCCCTCTGGCTTCCATCACCATTAGTCAAACGCCTGGGAAACAGGCTGAACATCCAAGAAGCTACCCACCCAAGAACTCTGGTTGCAAGCCTTGTCCACTAAAAAATTAATCTCAAGTACCCGAGAGAACTTCCTTAGAGGCAACGCTCTGGAGTACAGCTGAGAATGATGTTCACTGAGCACAGCAAGCACTTCAGAACTCTCACACACTCTCCAGGCATTCTAATTTATACCACTCGTGTACCTTTAAAACCCTTTCACAGGCAGGGGACAATAATAAATAACTCTTAAAACCGTTTAGCCTAGTTTTTCATTTAATTTTAGTAACGTCACCACCTTGAATTCCAAGAAGAAAAGACAAGAGGGTTAAATTAGTAAGCACTAATTTGAGTCCAGATTTCCTAAAATTATTGATACGCTAATAACTGAGACTGCTTACGCTCCACAAATGAAACATTTAAGGCTCTTGCTGCCCCAACTAAGGCAGAAGAGAAAGTGTGACAGACGAACCCCCAGCGCTCTGCTGGCTTTGAACATGAGATCACTCTTCCACACCAAAGTAGTCCCTCTTTATGACTATCACTTCCATCTCTTTCCGAGACAACTGTTTCAAGCTCTCAGCAACAATTCCAGACTTGAAAATAAAATCTGTCAGCCACATTCTGACGAGAAAAAACAATTTATGCCAAAAAATATAAGACCAGGGTACCAAATTTTATATTGAGAACAATATTGAGAACAGCTGTCTAAAATGATAACACCAATTTAAAATGTAATAACCTTTCTGCTATTATCCAGAGTTAAGGAGGAAATGCTAATTATAAATCATACTCTTTTTTATTTGGGCATAGATTTTAGGAAAATTCCAGCTGAACCAGTTCATTCTTTGAAGCATTAGGTCAATTATGAACATACCAACCCTCAGCTTGAATAGCTGCATATAAAGAAAGAACAAAAACATTCTTTGAAAAGCCTGTGTACGTGTCTATTAAAGGGCTTATTTGGCAGGAAATAGATCAGGAGAGGAAAATTCCATAGTAAATCTCAGGACCCACTAAAATAGCTTTCTTAATAATCTTAGTATCTTCTCTCATTCACTTTAAAAAAATATTTCCTATAACCACAAAAGGTCAGCGATGGGGGGAAAAAAAGGAAAAACTACACAAACAGGTTTTGTCAGACTGTAAAGAGAATGCTACGTAGAGATATTTTACAGATAGCCTGTCGCCCCCAGCTCTGTGCCTATTCTTTGTCTCCCCACAGTCCTAAACCAATCCCAGGATTCTGAATGCCATTTTCAAGCTAATACAATTCCCACCAAAAGCCTCCCTGTGCCTTGCCCCTCCACGCAGGTCACCTCATCAGAAGAAAGGCTGAGATGGAAGGAAGACAAATCACTCCCCACATGCAAACCCCACAAGGGTCAAGAACAGTGAAAGGGCAACCCCCAATACCCAGCTGTGTAACCCAAGAACCACCACCTTTTTCTCCCTCCAAAGAGGCCCCAGCCAAATAGAATATTCCTCCCTCATCCCCATGAAGCAGCCCTCAAGCCACAGCATGTGCATTAACGCCTTTTTGAACAAAAAATAATGCAACCCACAACTCATTTCTTTTGCCAGAAATCTCAACAACAGGACTGTAGGAAAACAGGAATACAACATTCACTAACACAAATTAACTGTGAAGCACTTGCCCACCATGTAACAGGTACTCTTCTAGGTTCTAAGCTACAGACAGGGTTTCTTTTATGGAGCTCACATTTAGGAAGGTGAAAGGGAAGGCAACCAAACAAACAAAAAAAAAAGACAGGTTCAAAACAATGATATCGACCAGATAGAAAATAAAATAGGGACACATGGCTGAGGGTGGGGGCAGCTGCTTTAGATGGGGCGATGAAGGAGAGCTCAGCAAAGAGGTCAGATGTGGCCCAAGAGCCAAAAGACAACAGCAGGTTCAGCGTGTAACGTCAAGTGCAGAAGCCCTAAGGCCTAGAACACTTAGAGAAAAATCCTACAATACTAAGTATTTGCCTCTAATTCAGCAGAGACCATAAAAAAGTATCCTGTAGAAGGGAGTGAACCCACCTGGGAGAGGTAGCTGGGCTTCAGGTCCTGGAGGAAAACAGCAAACGTGGCTAACATTTTCCATCCACCCCGCAGGGCTAAAACTAATATGTTCAATTGATGAATAAAAAAACTGGCTCAGATTGGAATCGAACCAAGATCACACAGCTGTCCATCAGCAAAGACAGTCACCACAGAGTGTAAACTCACCCAATAATCTGGCTTCCTCAGCCTCTCTCTGCCTGTCTCAGCAGACCCCAAGGGTACAGGAAAGCCACCTAGGCCCTTCGTAGCCCTTGACCTAATCCTCCTCCCAACCCACGCCAAAAGCACCGGAATCGGCATATTGTCTAAGCAAGCCAAGAGAGCGAAGGTTCGTGACATCTCAGGGGCCTTCCAGCCTCCACCCAGGACTTCGCGGTTCCTAGAAAGCTCACCATAGTCCCCTCGTCTTGGCTTTCTGTTGGGCTTGCTCTCCGTGCCTTACACTTCTGAAACTAAGTGCTTACTTACAATTGCCTTCGCTGGCTAAACTCACCCTCATCTCTACACACAAACCCTTTAGGTATGGTCCCTCCAGCCACACGAACTGGACTACAGTAACTGTCAGCATTCCCCCAGCCCCACAGCCCGATGGACCAACCACCCTAGCCAGACTCCCACCGCCTGGCCTGCCAGGTGTCACCTCAAGAACCACACACTCTCCCCTGGTAGCTTTCACAACCATCATTCTTCCATACAAAGCACAGGCCAGGGGTTATTTTCTGAGGATAACCACTCAAGCAGGGATACTAACAGCTTTTCACTAGTCATTACTCTTGGTAAATGTTTAGCAAATATTGGCATCGCCCTGTCCACAGTTCCTGCCCATGCTCCACAGCTAGCAAGGAAGGACATATTTTATGGAATATGAATTTCAGCTCAGTTAGAGCAATCACATTATTTATCATCCAACCTAAGATACTCTTAGGGATAAAAAGAGGTGCTGTTAATAACTGTAATGTGATAAAGGGTATAAACCAGGATATCCTGGACAAACCAAGAGTTAGAGCCACCTGGAACAGGTGAAAAAGAAATTTATTTTTAAACAGACTGACAAGAGCTCTATGACCTTAGGCAATCAAAAACTTTACTATTAATCTGATTTCATATCAAATCAAGGTGTTTTTTTTTTTTTTTTTCCTTTTTCAGGGCAGAAGGAGTAGGAAGGAGGCTGCTACATCAAATCATTTCCTTCCCGAACAAAAAGATGAGTACGACACATTGAATCATAGCCTGTTAGGAGACCCAGATATAATGAAAATAAACCCTTTTCTCTACAATCTAACTAAATGCTAAAATCCATTGGGAACCAGGGGACACTTTAGAACTAAAGATTGGTCCTTAATATCAATACAAGATTGCAAAGCCTAGAAAAAGAAGTCATCATCGGTAGTGTGCCATGCTTTTAGAGGTGCACTTCTTAAGAAGTTTAAAGACAGGAAAGAGAATTTCTGCATGAACTAAAACACAACATAGTTTCACAAGCACCACCTGTTCCACGAAGCCTTTCCTGGATCACACCAGCTTCTCCAGCAAAAACATACGTCTTAGTGTAACTCTCCCTCCTCTGCCTTCCAAGGACCTTTGCATGGAGCTTTCAACATTTGAAGCTAGAAATCGGACAGTCCACGCTACCCCACCACCACCACGACCCCCACCCCTTGCCCTTCATTTACTAAAGTGTGTTGCTTTGGGTGCAAAATTTAATCTCTGTGCACTTCAGCTTCCTGAGCTAGAAGCAGTGAAAGTGGTCACACTTGGCAAAGTGTTTCCAAATGTTAATAACAGATATAGTAGCATTCTACCTTACATTACAGGAATTTGCATAATAAGGTAGAAAACTGTTCATGGACATCTCAGCAGGTCCTGGAGTGGTCAGAATGCCTGTGTCGAGGGTGAGGAGGGATTTTGCCTTTTACTTCAAAGAGGGAGGGGGGCTAAGAGAGAGAGAGAGGACAAGGCCCTCCCCTGAGAATCAAACAAAATCTTCAAAAATCTCCAAACCTCTTTCTGCATGGATTTTTGTAGAAACCAGTAAATGGGACTGCCTTTCTGAGAGGGAAGCGGGAAGAGAAGACAGAGTTTGAGAGAACACAGGAGAAGGTAGGAGCCTGAGGCAGAAAGGAGCCTGGGGAAGTGAGCACTGAACCGCAGGAAGTGTGGAATGGGACCTCCAGCCAAGCTCATCAGCTTCTCGGTAGCCACAGGGCCAGGCTGAAGCTACTGCCTTGTTTCCTGCTCCCACCCCGGAAAGACACACTGGAGCTTCACTCATGTCTACGTTCCCCACATGCTCAGCATGGTGGGTCCTTCAACATACAAGGTGCTGCATCGGCATTCATGTTCACCTCTTCCTCTCTCCAAATTCTTGCCAGGAATTTAATCTAAATATGTGAGAGGGAGGAAACACATAACAGCTTTGAACCAGACCTTCTGTCTGAGTGACCCTGGGCTAGTTTACTTCGACCTATTCAGGCCTCTGTTTTTCATCTGTCACCAACTACTCAAAATAAAACTTTCCTAGAGAATTAGCCTAAAGTGACAGGGAATCGGAACGGCTAAGCCTGTCTCCGGTTCATCTAAAGGTTGCCAGTCGGAGTTCAGTTAAACCAATGCAACCTTCATTCACCTCACCCACGGCCTTTTCCACAGTCTATTACATTCACTAGCAGCTGCTGTTTTACTCACTTTGTTCTGCCCTCTATAAAAATGCCAATTTCCAGAAATCAAAGGCGATTAATTCCCTTTTCTATGTTTGTAAATGGGCTGCTCTGTGGGATTCCTTCCTGCTGCACCTCATCCTTCCTGGAAGGGTTACTTAGAAAATGTGCCTCCCTGTTACAGGAAAAAAATCCTTCCCAAGGAACTGTGTAAATGAAGCAGCCTTGTGGAATTTCCCTTACAAAGTCTTCAGTTTACTTTCTGAGTGGCTCCTAGCAGAGATGATCAAAATCCACTGGTGGGGTGGGGCGGGGGGTAATCCTAATATGGCTTACTCAAAGGGACTAAGTTTCCCTTTAAAATGTTTGTCTTAAGAAAAAACTTGGACTACATTATATTCTAAAGGGGAAGAAAGAAGATTTTGAGTTTGCCTGACAGAAGAATGGAGCCGTCCCTTTTTTTTTCTCGGCTATTAATATTGGATACACTAAAGCAAAATAAGTTAGTAAATTTGTATGTAGGTTGTAAAAGAAAAAGTTCAGAGCATGAGTCTGAGTTACCTCGTAGCCTGAAAGAACAGCTCACACTGGACAGCCTTACACCAAACATGGACCCACCTAGTGCTGCAGAACTAACAGCAACAACGACTGATCTATTTTCAAGGGCAATAATTACACTTGCAATGCCCAGACTGCCTGTATGGGGACAGGACTTGTTCTTCTCCTAAGTAAAGCACTCTGGAGGATTTCTGGGGATTAGCTCCACATCTTGAAGGGTTTCAGTGATTTTATCTGAATTCAACTCAAAAAATATGAGGAGACAGGTCTCTAATGAGCAGGTCAAGTAGAGAGTAAGGCTGTGGGATCAGAATCCTTGGCTGGTTCAGTCTAATAGAGGACAAACTATCACGAGTACAAAGTAGCTCTGATCAATGACAACCAGTGGCACTAACTCCATTCAAGACTTCTACGGGACATGTGGATGCTTAAATCAGCTGGGGCTACCATAACAAAGTGCCACCAATGGGGGCACTTAAACAAGACAAATTTATTCTCACAGTTCTGCAGGCTGGAAGTCTAAGATAAAGGGGTCTGGGGCCATTAATGGAAAGCTGACTTGAGCAGCTCCAGGCACAGTGCTCTGTTATTAAACTGCTTTCCAGAAGGCTTCTGGTGGATGTAGTCATACCACCTTATAAACTGCAAAGTGCTTCCACCAATAGCAGCCCAGTTCTTAGCATAAATTAACTTCCCATGTTGCTTTCTTTTTACCAGATCTTAATTTCTGTAGGGCAGTCACTTCTTCACTCATCAGAGATATTACACATTTCACCATATGACCTCCTTGCTCCCTTGCCCTGCTTGACTGTAACTTAGTAAAGGGGTTATAGAAGGGTCCAAAGTTGAGTATGTCCAAGGTCCATGCACAGAGCAAGCCCCCTCCTTCCCCAATCTCTTACTGAGCCCCGAGAGATGAGTAAGCCCCACTGTGCCAGCTGTTCTCATGCTTTAAAGGAATCAGAAAAGACTAAAGAAACAACTTACAATTACTGAATAAGCCTATTAAGTGCGAGATGCTCTCAGCTCAGCTCTGAGAGATAAAGCTATAAGACACTGGTTTCTTCCCTCAAAGTGCTAACAACTTAGTTTTTTAAAAAGTCACATGAGTCTATGGCCATCCCACCCTGAACAAGACCGATCCCATCTGATCTCGGAAGCTAAGCAGGGTCAGGCCTGGTTAGTACTTAGATGGGAGACTACCTAGGAAGACCAGGTGCTGTAGGCGTAAGAAATAAAAAATAAGGGATTGTAAACTGACAAGGTCCTTGCAATCTGTGAGGTCAACCAAGGGTTGCTTTGCCTAAAAAAAAAAAAAAAAAGTCACATAAACAAAGACTTAAATAACACTTGATCATTTAAAACAACAAAAAAAAAGATATGATAAAGGGGTGAATTTTGCAGTAATCCACACTGTACCCATTTGCTGAGGGCCTGATATGTAGAAGCCACTTACTGGTACCATATCAGGTAGCAGTTATTAAAAATGCATTATCTGTTTTACAGCTGAATGAACTGTGTGTGTTGCTCAATGAACACTCAGAACTCAAATAAATGTCACGTTTGGATTCTGTGACAATCAGACCCCTCCAGGCCCAGCCTACAGTTTTAAGTCATTTATAAATCTCCCATCTACTAATTTCAAACAGGACAGACACCTTTCATACCATCTGGAAGGGCAGGGCACACAATGCCTAGCTGGTGAAGGAGCACTTCAACAGGAGACATTAAAAGAAGTAGTCAGTTAAGTTTACCACATAATCTCAGTCACATCCTGCCCAATAAAGGCCATCAATAAAAGTCTGCAAATAAAAGCACTTTATTAGGTGAGCAATTTTATATTCACAAGCTTTTAATTGACAAGAGTGAGATTTCCACTCAATTACCCTCATAAGCACAATCAACCCTAGCATCTTTGTCTGACCAGGGTAAGGACATAAACAGAGACAGTGAAGCCGAAGCTCAGGCTCTGGAACTTGTCAGACCTGACTCAATTCAGAGCCTCATTATGTCCTACCTGGGTAAAACGAGGACAAAGACAGCTTCAGCAAGAGGTTACTATAAGGATCCAAGGACCAAGCCTCTCTAAGATCCCTGCACACAGCGAGTCTCCTTCTTCCCCAGTCACTTGCTGAGTCCCCATAGGGATAAATAAGTCTCACTGTGCCAGTTGTTCTCATGCTTTGAGGAAGGAACATGAAAAGGGGTGAAGATGAGGGCAGCTCAGAACCCTTGGCCAGAAAAACAGAAATATGCACGAAAATGTGTCTGACCTTTGGGAAGCTGTTAATCAGTGATTCTTAGTCTTCAGTGTCGACTCATAGGGAACCTTTTAAAAAACACTGCATTTCACCCCAGAGGTGATTCCAATTGGCCTATAATGGACCAGGCATTTGAATTTTATGGCTGCCCATGTAATTCAATCATAGTGAGGTTTGAGAAACTGCTGAGTATTAATAAAAACTTAGACAAAATAGAGCTAGCAAGCTTAATAGAAATCACACAGGTCAATCATTTAAAGGAGGCAATTTGCAAGTGTATATAACTAGGAAAGACAGCACTAAGAGCCAGCCTGCATTCCTTAGAAGAAAATCATGCTAACTAAGCTCAATTCTTTTCTTTGTAGGGTTTCAGAATGTCCAGTAGATACAATACCTCTGGACAGATAGCATGACTCTCTCAAACTGGTGGCAAAGTTAATCCACTGCCCATGGTATTCACCAGCAGATCAGCCACACCCTGGAGGAATACAATTCCAAGACCTGTCCTTTCTGGTGTTTGGACTACAAAAGTTTCAAATAACTTTCAATAGGCAACAGTGAGGTGCCAAACTTTGACACAACAAAGTTAACCTAAATAGAGATAAAAGAGAAGTTTGTGTGGGGCAAACCCCATGGACTGTGAGGTCAGTTGACCATGTGTCCAATATATTTTGTTGATGCCCAAATTTTATCTCTGGCCCAGACTTCCTCCCTGAGCCCCTGATTCATGACTGATTACCTACTCAACCTCTCTACTTGAATGTGTATAGCAAGCATCTCACACTTAACATGGTCAAAACCAAACTCCTGGTCTTCTCCAACCTGTTCCTCCTGCAGGCTTCAGCATCTCAGCTAATGGTGACTCCATCCTTCCAGGTGCTCAGGCCCAAACCATGGATGCAATTTTGACTCTCCCTTCTTCTCAAGTCCCACAGTCTGTCTAGCATCAAAGACTCCCAGCTTCACCTTCAAATAAGCTCTTCCCTGAATCCAACTACTCACTATTGACACTCCTACCATCTTGACCTATCATTTCTTGCCCGAATTGCTGTGACATCTGCTAGTCTTCCTGCATCTATGGCTTTCTTTAGTCTATTCACAATAGAGTAGCCAAATCTTACTAAATCCCCACTTCATTCCAAGTATAGCCCAACTCCTCCAAAGGCCAACAGTCCTCAAGATCTCTTCTTTTGCACTGGCCATTTTCCCAGAATGTGCATGATTCACCCCCTCACCTTCTCTTTGTAGCTCTCCCTGGCCGTCCTGCCTAAAATTGTCATCTCCCTCCCCCATACACACACTCCTAACCCCTTCCCCTGGCTTATTTTTTCCTCTCAACACTTATAACTATCTAACTTAACCATATTTTACTTATTTATCTTGTTTAGTATTTGTTCTCTCACTAAAATGTAAGTCCTATGAAGGCAGGGTTTGTTATTTATTTTGCTCACTGCTATATCCCAAACACCTAGAACAGGGTAAGCAAATATTTTCAATAAAGAGCTAGATGATAAATATTTTAGGCTTTGCAGGTCATACAGACTGTTGCAACTACTCAACTCTGCTGCTTTAGCCCACAGACAAGATATAAATAAATGAGTGAGGCTGTGTTCCAATAAAATTTTATTAACGAAAACAGTCAGTAGGTTGGATTTGACTGATGGATGGTAGTTTGCCAACTCCTAGTCTAGAACATTACCTGGAATGCAGCAAGCACTCAAAACTATCTGTTAAATCATCAAAGTAGTAGTTACTTAAAATACTACCTGTGAACAGATCAAACCCAGAATACTATGTCCAGTTATAAGTGCCACGTTAGAATAAAAACATTAATAAACTAAAGAGCATTCATCTCAACCAAAGGAAAACCCTGCCATTTAAAGGTAGCATGAACTGGAGACAATTCTCTGAAAGACAAGGTTTCATGGGTCCATGATAGCTGCTTCTGAAAACCAGAAGGCCATCATATGAAGTGGGGACATAAACTTTCTGTGTGTTGACAAAAAATAAAAAAGAGATACAGATGGGTAGAAATTTCCTGGAAAGAAAACTGTGGCACCATATAACACACTTCCGGCAGGGAAGGGCATGACAACCAAGGGGCATCCACAACACTTTTCACTGTTCTCAGGATGCACTACCCCTTTTCCATGATTCTGCATCCTGCATACATCCATACCCTTCCTGGGATGACTCCTCACCTTCTTCATTTGACAGCTCCTCGAAACGCTCCATTGGTGCACACCTTATTCCTTTACTACAGCACACACCCCAGTGTGCTGTGATTAACTCTTGCAGTAGACTGCTGGACACATGGACCACATTTTTAGCTCCCTTATATATAGTAAGAGGCAACCACATGACTGAGAGCTGGCCGGCAGGATGTGAATGTCAATGATGTGTGCCACTTCCAAGTCTGAAACATATACAACCCCTTTCCAGCTGAATAAAGAAGACCTGATGGAGAGGACCCAAGGACCAAGCCACAAGATATAAAAAGTCCAGTTACTAAGTAAGTGTGTAGTTCCCCACTCCAGCCAATCCAAAATGGACAACATAAGAATAAATACATGTTTGTTTGTTTTAACTAAGCCACTAAGATTTGGGGTTTTTCTCAGTAGCTAGCATCATTTATAGAACTAATACAATGACTGCCTCCCCCATCAGACTATGTGAACTCTTTGAAAAGAATATTATTTTTATGGATTTAAACCTGGCAACAAAGAAGGCACCCAAATGTTTACTGAATGAATGAATAACCTAAACTACAAGAGTCAAAACAGTACCCTAGGACTGGACTCCCACTGTACTCTCAAATAGTAACCTATCTGGGACATGTTAGCTTACAATTGTTAAGTAACAAGAGCAAGGTGGCACAGCTCTCTTTTCATGCTTTTACTGCTTACTATCTTCCAGACATTATTCTAAATGTCTTATCAGTGTTTGGTTCACTTAACGCTCTCAACAACCCTGTGAGGTATGTACAATGATTATTGCTTGTGGAAAAGTAAGTAGCAGAGATCAGATTTACACCCAGGCAATCCAGCTTCAGATGGGGCAAGGCTCCACTATGGATTAGGGCTAGTGTGGCAGAAATGTGCCTCTAGCAATGGTGCTGGGAAAACAGGTATCAGCCACTTTTGTAACCCAGCAGCTCAGAGACAGCTAGCTGCCTTGCATAAGTCAGCACCCAAATCCTGGCTCTGATGGCCCTGCAAAGGCAGAATAGTTACAAGACCTGCCTTACCTAATAAGAAAAGACTAGTTGCATGAAAAATGACGAAAAACAAGCCTCGGAAAGCATATTCTGAAGGATCCCTGAATGTCAAGCTAAAGAACTGCTTCTGAGAACAGCGAGGAGGCAAGGGAGGTTGTTAAGCTGAAGGATAGCACAAACTTGTTTTAGTGGTAAGAATATAGCAAGGAGACCCACTGGAAGGAAGAGATACCAAGAGTTTGAACTGAGGTCAGAGCAGGAGTGGAGAGGGACACAAGCCCCAGGAGGGCAGGTATAGAGTATATTTGGGCGTTTCCTTCCCTGTGGATCCCACACACTTGTGTTCAGGAAACCTTTGCTGAATGAATAAATGACTCCAAGGGTATGTTTAAAGTTGAATGAATAGAATTTGATGTTAGTGAAGAAAAAGTCAAGAACTGACAGGTTCATGCCATAAGTGGATAATCACATCAACAAACCCACATGGCAATTCAGGAGGCAGAATAATAAAGGGAAGGTAGGAAAACATGTTCCGGATGCATGCATATATAAAGAGCATATTCACTCACTAACATGATTTTTAAGTGTCTGCTGGATAAAGTCAGCATATTCATTTTTTTTATTTGGACAACCAATATTTACCTGTCAAAACTAGAGCCAGACAGACAGGAAGGAGCCTGAGCACTGCTGGTTTCCATGTCTGGAATCCCAGCTGGGCCCTGTGACCTCCTTGGTATGAAGCTCCTAACAAATTGCCCAACCTCTCTGGACTGGGATTTCCTCATTTGTGAAATAAGTATTCACAGGATGCCTTCCTCATAGGGTTGCTTGAGGATTGAATGAGACATTAAATATAAAACTGAGTGAAATTCTGAACCCACAGGAAACATTCTATCAGTGTTAGTGATTATCAGCATTGTTATCTAAATGGAACTATCTCTGAGGACTAACTGCCTGCATAAGAATATCTGGGAGAAGGAAGGGAGAGGGCCCTGTGTCTGCATTTTTAACAGCATATCAAAACATACTGCTGAAATAGGTAAACATGAGTTTTGACATCTAAAGAAAATATTAAGCTAAGTCTCTACTGAATTCCATTTTCAGTTAACTCTGTGTGTACACATAATACAGGCACACCTCAGAAACATTGTGGGTTCCTTTCCAAACCACCATGAAAAAGTGAACTGTAATCTTTTTGCTGGTGGAGGGTCTTGCCTTCAATTTGTAAAAAGCACAGAATCTATGAAGGGCAGTAAAGGGAAGTACAATAAAACGAGGTGAGACTGCATAGATAGAGATCTTTAAATGGGTCTAACATTTATCTTCCTGTCTTCAGGCATCCTGTGGCCATAACAACCTGAGGCCTTAACTCTGGACTGGGTGAACTGCATTTACTGTCATCTCCAGTCTCTCAATGTTAAGGCTAAGAGATCACTTGCATGCAGCCACAAAGAATTTGCAGGGCCAAAGATAAGAGCAGAGTCCATCTAATTCCAAAGCCCGCACCTTTCCACTGCACTATGGGCATCTACCTGTATGCTATTCATCAACATAGAAAACATGTACAAGGGGATTAGAGCTCAACCAAAGAGGAAACCCATGGAAACATCCTCACTGGGAACAGGACGCCATCAAAAAGTGACAGGTGAGACTTAACAGTGAAAGCTCATGTTGTAGAGGGAGCCCCCATGCATCACACCCTACAAAGCAGGTGTCCTGGGAGCTACACGAGGAAGGAGAGGAGTCCCCTGGAGAAGTCAGAAAAGCAAGTTATCCACTTGACATACTGAAAGGACACTGGTTAACACCAGATGCAGGAATATAAGGATAAATACAAAAAAAAATCAAGAATAAACTATAGGAGATAAACTTATAAAATCTGTTAACTGTTTATTTTGCTGCAGGGACTTAGTAAATTTTAATACACCTTTTAGATATTCTATATCTTGCTTGGAGCTGCAATTATTGTATAAAATTGCCAAAACTCATCAAACTAAACCTTAAGAAAGAGGAACAGACTGAAGCTAGAGAAAGAGCCCTGAAAAGCTCCACTAGCCTCCATCTGCAACATGTGGATTTCCAGCTGTTAATGACAAACAAGATTAATATGAGGTAGTCTAAAAATGGTGCAAAAATCCTAGTTTAAAATTAAACATTTCTATGCATTCATGATCAATATTTACTGAGAGCCTAATACAACCAACCCTCTAAGCCACGTCAGCACTCAGCCATTTGTACTTCCCCCTCACATTATCAGCTTTCTCTGAGAACAGTCTCCAGAGAATGTGTCTTGACACCAGTGGCAGTCTCCACAACAGCATTCGCTTTGTTGAGCCAAGCGTCAAGGAAGCAAGAATTTAACCACTCTTTGGGTCAAATGCATCTGGCCCAAACCATCCTCAACCCCCATCTCTGGGGACACATTCTGTACTAACTCCCAACCTGCTGACTTCCAGGATAGGGGTGGGCAGAAGAATACAGAGCACATACGTACACACACACGCACACACACACACACACACACAATCCATCAGGGAGGATATCACCAGGGAGAGTCTCAGGGAACTGGGCAATCTAATGCCCAGTTGGACATAGTTCACAATTTTTGCCATTTATTTCCAATAATGGGGAATAGGAAAAATTATTCAATAAACCATAAGGGAAAATGGGCTGTTCTGGAAAAAAATGGGGTCTATCTTATAGCAAATACTAAAAGAAATTCTAGCTGCCTTTTTTGTTAGAAATAAATGAGAAAAGAACTTTAAAAAGTACTTATAGAGATTTAAATGATGCTGGGATTTAAAAAGATATATTACAAAAGCAACAGGAGAAATTAAAAAGAAAAGCTCATATATATCATATTTAATTATATATCATAATTATTGATATATAAACTTAAAACCTCTGAACTAATTAAGAGACAAATAAGAATGTGGGAAAGTATTAAGCACTATTACAAATTAGTTCAAAAATATAAATACCTCATAGGAACAAAAATCTATTATTAATAGACAAGTTAAAGAAATACAAATGAAATTAGTAGATACATGTTTCATACCTATAAATCAAATACATTCAAATTAAAACCGGTATTAACCTTTTTACTTAGAAAAAAAGTTTAATTCAGGTACTCAAAGTTGATAATGAAATAAGCATACAAACCCCTATTAAGCGGGAAAATTCTGTTGGAAAACAATTTGTTCTTTCATTAGTAATAATACTTCTGGGAATAGAGAAAAAGGAAAGATACCTCAAAATATATGGGCATGGATATACGTTGTTATATCATAATACACAGAAACAAACTGTGTTCAAAAAAAGTAAAAGACTGTGTAAATTACAATCACTAAATATCATGTTTTGAAGATTATTTTATGCCATAATAAATGTTAACTATAGGAAATTAAGAAAGAATCAGGATTCAAAACTATTTAGTTTTATGGAAAAGGCGTGTGGGCACACAGGTGTGCATAAAAAGTTTTAGGAAGACGACTAAGAAATCATCAAAATAGCAGCAGGTACTTGGCTAAGAGAAATAAATCATCCTTATTCCTTTCTTCTTTTTCTACAGTTTTAAATTTCTTACAGAAATAGAAAAAATACATTATTTTCAAAAACCTGCAACAATTACCAATAGCCATAATATATGATTCCTCTTAGACCCCAGAGTCCAAAATGTGCTGTGAAAACACCAAAATCCCAGCAAGGTTCTTTTGTATAAAAGACAGTATGCTAGTTATTGGCACCTTTAAGAAAAAGGTAGCTACCAGTTCACAAGCTTAGAAAGCAGATGAAATTTGAGAAGAAAAGCAAACAATCAATGAGAAGTTGAAAATGAGTTTTTCTCTACAAGTTTGGCCTTGTCCCCAGGGAGCCTTCCTGGTTGGCCTCATTTCAGCTTTCCTGCCTGGACTCAGAGGGATACACAAAAAAAATCAATGAAGTGCCTCAGACTTTAAAATTCCTCAAACTGCAGAGGGTAAATAATGACAGGGTGGCAATCACAGTCCACAACTGACTTCACAAAGACTTGTCCTTTTTTAAAAACTATAATACTAGAATAACTATGACAATGGGAGGAGTGGCTTAAAGCAGTGAGCCAGTCTTAACTTTCCATCAGAATTACTTGGAATGCTTGTTTAAACTCCACATCCCAGAGTTTCTAATTTTACAGAATTGATCTGGAATGGATGCCAGAGAATTTGCATTTCTAACAAACTCCCAGGTGATGTGGATACTGCAGGTATGAGTGCCACACTTTGACAACAGTTGCCCTAAAGCATGTTCCTTCTCCAACAGCAAGTAATTTAACAAACACCAGCCTACAAGAACAAAGGTATGTGCAGAATAGCCTTCTCCATGCATTTAAGAACAAGTGGCCCAATAGGAGCATTGGTTTGAACACAAACTCAAATGTCACAATTCCTGGTTTGGGATTCTGCTCACCACTACTTACCGGCTGTGTGATCCTAGGCAACTTACTCAACCTCTCTTTGCTTCAGAGCCTTCAGGTGTAAAACAGAATTAACGCCTTCCCCTCAGCAGGGAAACTGGAAATGGGTGGCTATTCAAGTGATTAATGACAGGCCCTCACTTTTCCATCTCCATGCACAAACATTTCCATAATCCACAAAGTGTTTCCTGAGGTCCCTGCCCTGCCTGAAGTTAAGGAGGTGTTTGCCTGCTTATAATTTATGGTGACCACAGCCATCTTCCTTCTTCGCTCCTCTCTTTAAAGGCCGACCACCAACCAAAAGATGTTCCAACACATACTGAACACACCATAATCAAAACAAGTGTAGGAGCACTCATTCCCTTAGGGTCCCTTAGGCTTTCCCTCAAAAAAAAAAAAAAAAAAAAAAAAAAAGGAAATATCAGAACATGTGGGAAAGATTGGGGTCGAAAAACATAACATCTAACAATCAACCAAGTGTGACTGAAGTCCACCCAGTCAGTAGCCACAGCTGCTAAATGGAAAACTTTAGTTAAGAGCTTCACCTCTGTAGGCCGTTTTGCACTTGTGTTTTCTCCCAGTTCAGGGACCCTTTGGTGGTTTTGGGAGCACAGGACTCGTTGGGCAGGACCACTTGCATCAAGATCCTGGATGCTTCTCTGAAGGCTATAGATCCATATAAGACCTATCCCGAGTAGTCCTCAAAGGTGGAAGTGGAAATATTAGCAATAGGAAAAGAGCTGGTCAAAGATATACTCCAGTCAGGGCTGTATGTGTCCCAGGCAAAAGCCAACCATGTTCAAATAGTGTCCCCCTTCATTAAATAATAACGAAGTGCTTTTTACCCACATGAAATTTGCCACAACCAGGTACTAGGACACACAGTGAGAAACATATAAGAGAAAGAGGGAGAGAAGGAGAAAGACAGACATGGTCACGGACACACAGGGAGCCCAACCCGATGGAGCTGTAACGCAGCTGTCACCTAAGCAATATCGGAAGAGGTGGGACACTACTGGGAAATGGCAATGGTCCAGGGCACTAATTAGGCTTCGGTTAAAATTAGGTAAAGGAAGCTATTCATAAGCTGCTTGCTTAGAAAGAAAAAAAAAAGGGTGCACCTTTAGTTCCGAATGCGAATCCCTGAGCAGTAGAGGAACGCCGACTAAGGGCGGGGGATGGGGGTGAACTAGTCCTTTTTCCTGCTGGGCAAAGATTTCCTCCCACTCCTCCCCAGACAGCCTCCATTCTCCTCCTCCTTCTCCCCGCATCTGGAAGCCAGCTGGGCCGCGAGCGGCAAGGCCGGGAAACCCTTCGTCCCCGCCACCAAGTCTCCGGGTTCCCCTCCCGACCCTGCTCCCTCCCGCCCCGCGCGCCCGGCGCAGGCGGGGACCACGTGGCCGGCATGGGACAGTCCCACCCGCCCCAATTAGTGCCGGCAGAAAGCGCTCCCTCGCACAGAGGCTCAGCCCCCTTCCCCAAAAGGCACGGGCTCGGCGCCGGTGGGACGTCGCAACTCGACCCGGACGCTCACCAGAAGAACACGCGCGAGCAGAGGTTCGCGCTCTGCAGCGGGTTGGGCTTCACCTCCGCGTACACCGGCAGCATCATTCGGCCGGGGCGGCGGGGGCCGGGGCGGCGGGAGCCGGGTCGCGCTGCTCCGGCGGCGGTGCAGTTCCCGCTGCTCCTAGAGGCGCTGGCGGGAATGCTGGACCTCTGGCCGCCGCGCAGGTCCGCTTGGCTGGAGCCCAAGAACCACCCGCTTCCGGGAGCGGAGCTCCGCCGGCCCGCCCTGTCCGCCCCCTCCGCCTCCCGGGCCGCGCTGCCTCGGGGCCGCCTGCTCCGCGCCGCCGCTGCCTCTTCCGCCGCAGTCGCTGCCTAGAGCCGGTTGTCGGGAGCAGCGAGGCGGCGGGCGAGGTTGCTGCGAGCCACGCGCAGGTGCGCCCCAAGGCAGCCGGCGCCGTTGGATAGAGACGCGTAAGCGGCCCACGAGGTACACAGTGCCCGGCAGCGAGGCTCCCACGTGTTCGCTCCTGGCTGCAAATTTTCCCGAAGTTCGTTCTTCGAATCGAGGGGCCCACCCAGAAGTAAAGAGGGGAGGCAGCGGCACTGCCCGCCCCTGCGGCTTAGAAACGCCCCTTGATTGCGGCTTTCGGAAGACGCGGAGAGAGCTGCCAGAGGGCTTTAGGAGCTCGCCTTCCGGGCTCACTGCCCTCATCAGGACCAAACAAGGGTGCAATGGGAGTTTCTCCAACCTGCGGGCGGACATTTGACCTCGACAACAGCAGGGTTTAGCAGAGATTATCTTTGTAGAGCCGCAATACCTAAAGAAAGATAACAGAAGATTAGAACTCAAATGAATTTAGATGAAGCATGCTGTCGTTGGGGACAGGCTTTGGCATCTTACGTGTTGCATTGTACAGAGGACCTCCGTGAGGTTTTAGATTGGAAGAGGAGTATGGAGAGAAACAGACTTCCTTATGATTTCTTTCAACATGCTCTCAGAACCTAGTAAAATAACCGTGGCAAACTGAACATACATTACGGAACACCGATTACGCACATTTATCGGTACCTTAACTCACTTTTAATTGTAACAATGCCGCAGTCAAGAGATATTATTGTCCTTATTTTACATGAGAAAGATGATGCTCAAGGACAAAACTTGTCCAAGTCTTAGAGTCAGTAAATGATGAAACCCTATTGGGACTCAAATCCGAGGCCAGCATGACCTGTCTCACTGGTCGATGGTCATTGTCCATGAAAATTACACCTAGAATATATTCGATGAATGATTGTAGGACTCAATGAACAAAATCTGGGACTCACACTCTAAAATTTTCAGTCCTTTTGTGGCCTCAACAGTTTCTCTTCCCTTCAGCCCTAAACGTAACTTGCCTGAAATGGTGTTATTAATAACAGCTTTTAGTTTCGGTTATGCAAGGTATACAAGGTATGCAAGGTTTACAGCAAAGCGACTATAGTTGACAATACTGTGTATTTGAAATTTGCTAAAAGAGTAAATCTTGGGTATTCTCAACATAAAAAAAAAAGGAAAATTGTTCAGATGTGAAGTGATGGATATGTTGACAGGCTTGCTTGTATTTCACAATCAGGTTGTACACCTGAAATATATACAATTTTTGATTGTCAGTTATACTTCAAAAAGTTGTGGGGGAAAAATGCCTTTTCAAGAAAGCTAGACTATTAAATATATAAGAATGGCAAAATGTCAATAATTTTTAATTGATGGGTGATGGAGGTTTGTTATACTATTCTCTTGATATTTCATGTATGTTAGAGAATTTCTGTTACAAAAAAAGTACAATTAGAACTAAATATTGTAAGAAAACTGTGATTATTACCTATCTTTCTATGTTAGCTCTTTCTTAGATAATACAGTCTAGACGCCTAAATAATCAGCCCTCACCTGATTTATAGTTTTCTTTAAACCTCCCTAAAGTTTCTAGCCGTGTAAATTCTCAGCTACCGCTTCTACTTCAAAGATGAAGAATTTGCTTGCAGAAGTTATGTCTAGTGACTCCCTTGTCAAACTACCCTAGACCATTCTCTCATCCCCACAACTATCTCAGAATCCTCCTTAGCAGTCTCCAAACTACAAAAACATGCAGTCCCTTCAGTTTCTGCTCAGTCTTTTTTTTTTCTTAAGATCTTTGAAACTTCTGAACATTCTTTTATGTTCATTAACTATTAAGTGTATTTCAAAGATTTACCGAGAGCCATTGTTAAATTGTGGAAAACTGGATTTGGAACCAAAGGACCAAGGATCTGACTTTTCACTTATTATCTAATCTTTCTGATCCTTATTTTTCTCAGGTCTAAAATGGGAATCAGAGTCTTCTACTCTTCCTACTTCCTATAGGGTTATTGTAAGCCTCACAACTTGTGAGTGTACATTGAAGACATGAGGCAACATACAAATAAATGTTTTGTTTTTCTTTCATTCATTCAACAAATGTTTAGTGAATGCCTTCTAGGTACATGACCACTAGGCCAGGCACAGAACTTGCAAAGCTCTATCTGCACTTGTGTACTCATCTTAAATAGTTAACTACTATAAAAAGACCATAATAAATGTCAGAGAGGTTGTGGAGAAATAGGAACCCTCATATGCTGCTGGTGAAATGTAAAATGATTAGCATACCACTCAACAATTCTACTCCTAGGTGTCTACCCAAGATAAATGAAAACATATTCACACAAAAATTTACACACACATCACAACAACACTATTCATAAAAGCCAAACGATGGGAGAAAAGGTGGGAACCAAGTGTCCATCAACTGGTGATTGAATAAATAAAATGTGGCCTTACATACAATGGAACATTATTTGGCATTTTATCAAAAGGAATGAAATTCTGATACATGCTATAACATGGATGAATGTTGAAAATATTATACTGAGTGAATGAAGCCAGTCATTGACTCTAGTAAGGATGAGGAGATAACATCTAGGGAGAGATGCAGTCTTGTCGTACTTGACGATTCATTCCCAAACAAACCTCAGGAGCACATGATACAAATTTGTGCCTTTGCGAAGTATAAATGACTAGATGATCTATAGGATCCCTTTCAAATAGTTAAACCATCAAGTATTACATCAATGGTAGGTATAAGAACTAATAATGCAGTAGTAAATAGTTCAGCTAATACAGGGCTGGTCCTCAAGCATTTTTCTGCTAAGACATATAGGACAAACAGCACTTACAATTTAAACATACCCCAGTGGTTTTCCCTAGTTCCAAATATGGTGACAATTGCATTGTCATTCCACCTTCTAGTAAGTCTCCACTTTTGTTACCTCAGAGGTGGGAACCCAATTTAAATCTAGCCAATCATAATATAACATGGCCATATCCAATAAGATCGATCAGGAGATAAGCTGATGGCCCAAGCCAGGCCAACTGGTTTTCTTCTTCGAGAATTTTTGCTGGAGCTAGAAAGGGAAAACCTCACTTTACTTTCTTATTGGGGAGTTATAAGGATATGACCCATAACTGCTAGTAGCCATATCTCCCAAGGACATGGAGAGGCCTGAAAGAATAAAGCAGTACCCAAGGAAAGACATACAGTCGACAACTATTTATTAAACACCTACTGTCTGACAAGAACTGTTTCAGGAACTAGAGACAGAAATGAACAAGACGAGTAGCATAAAAGGAAAGTCTTGGTGGCATCAAGCGTCTGGGGTTCCTAAAGTTAATAGAATCTCTACTTAGATTGTGTGACCTGCTGTAGCAGAAGCCTATCATTTTCCAGTTCAAAGGCACCTCTCCAGGTCTAAGACATCTTACTGCTTGTCTGACACTCCCTACTTAAGGGCCTTTTCTGGCTATTGAAGCATATTGGCCCCATATGCAAGGCAAGCCAAAACTCCATAATCAACCCTCAACTAATGACGGATGGGGAATTGGTAGATAAAGGCCCTGGTCCCCTTGCCTGTCAACTGAAATATTCTTTCTCCTCTTACCCAGCAGGATGGAGGCCAGTTGCCTAAGCAGTAACTTGCTTGCTAACATACCCTTTATTGGCTTCCTTCCTTTCTCTATCTTATTCCACCCCCTACAAGTATTTTCCTGGGATCACCTCCAAAATAAACTACTTCTACCCAAATCCTTGTCTCAGGGTCTGCTGCTGTGGGAACTTAAACTAAGACACCTACCAGAAACATCCTTCAAATTACTTAAAAATATATTCATTGCCTTGATGCAGAAAAGTCCTAACTAACATTGTAAACCCTGGGTTGTTCAATACAGTAGCACCACACATGAAGATTCTGAGGACTTAAAATGCATATGGTACAAATTAGGATGTGCCGTAATTGTAAGATATGCAATAGATATCAAATAAGTATAAAAAAATTTTTAATATCTCATTAATAATTTTTTACATTGATTCTATGTTGAAATGATAGTATTTTGGATACATTGGTTTAAAAATATCTTGCTATTATTAATTTTAATTTTACTTGTTCCTTTTTAGTTTTTAACATGGCCACTACAAAATTAAAACTACAGATGGGACTCACTCTATATTTCTGTGGATGACACTACTGTCACCAATTGATAGGCTTAAATACCACTAATTTCTCTTTCAAGAAATCAAATGAATCAGGTTCGTTATTATACAATTAACTTTGAACGTGTTCTAATTCATGAAAATAAGTCGCCTTCAGGTTTCAGAACTTTATTATTAGTAATGAATTACTTGTGTCACTTCCCACTGAATCGTAATCATATCTGTGTTACACACTATCATAGAGAGCCACTGGTGTGAAAAATTAAGCAAAACTGCTAACAAAGCCCATTGGGGTCAATATATTTTATTTGGTCATTTTTGAAGACATAATAATAATACCAGGAACTCAAGTTATTTTGTTTTCAGTCATTTGGAAAACTAGTCCTTTATTGAAATGAGTTTGTCCAGAAACTGCTAAAAGTTGCTAAAGATGTCCTCAGAAAAGGCTACACCTAAAAAGATGAAATCCCTGTTTTTAGCAGGCTACAATCTAGAAAAAGAATAGGTAATAAGGAAACTATAGCACACTAATACAAATAATAAGATGAATGTAAATATACGAGTATATTCATTCTCACCTCTCAAATTAGCAAAGATGTTTAGAAAACACAGTACTCCATGGTAATAAAGGCAAACTGTGATAAGCATTGTAACATACTATTGGTAAAATGTAAATTAAAATAGTCTTTTTAGAAAACAATTCGGCAATATTTATCAAGGGCCTTAAAAATGTTCATCCATTTTGACTCAACAATTTTACTTAAAAGAATTCTACTTACAGGATTATCAAGGGAAAAAGTCAACATAGACAATAATTTATATACAAATTTATTTATATACAAATATGTTTATCAGAGCAGTGCTTATTAGAATTTTGAAACAGCTAAAAGTTCAGCAATAGTAGAATGATTAAATAAATCAGAGTCACTTTTAAACAAGTACTTTTCGAACACCTGCCATACATAAAATACCCTTCAAAGCAACGGGGATTAATGGTAAACAAGGCACATAAGATTTATCTTCTCACCTTCTCATGACGTTTACATTAAAGTAGTGGGAAATAGACAGTATCTAATTAAATAAATGAACAAGATAATTTCAGGTTTGATGAGGGCTAAGAAGAAAATAAATAGGAAGTGAAAGAGAGTGCTTGGAGGTGGCCTGCAAGCCCAGATTTAAATTGGGTAGTCAGGAAGGTTGCTTAGAGGATATCTTGAGCTGAAACATGAAAACCAAGATGGAGCCAGCCTTGTACAAATGTGGGAGGAAATAAACAAACAAACAACATCAACAACCAAAAATATATGGCATTGAATAAAATAACTTGGGGGAACAGTTGAGATGTCAAAAAGGAGAAGAGAGGACTCTTCTTCAATCTGTAAGTAAAGGGAGTACACAGGGCAAAGCGCCACTCCCATGATTAGGGAAGAAGGCAGGTGAATACTGCGGACTTGTGTTCCAGTGTCAGAGATCACCAAGGGAACCTGTGTCCAGAAAGAAAATTTGAAATGTGATTAATGAATTGCTAGAGGTTCAGTGTGGACAACCTAAGAATTAAAAACTCCAAGGGGACCCAGTCATAATGGGGACTACATAATATTGTGAGATTTACCTCCAGGAGCTTTATCAGTTTCTTATAGTAAATATCAGAGAAAAATTTCCTCAGGCTTCCTGCAAGGGGAGAGGAAAAGAAACCATTATGAAATAACAGCAGATCCTTGAATAATGTTATTTTGTTACAAAGTTGATAAGATGCTGTAGGAAATTGACTCTTATTTTTATCGATTAGCCTATGGTAAAATTGATTTCAGCCATACATCTTTACAGTTGTATAGGTTCTTAAAGTTGTAGAACCTATTCAAGACGTTAAGTGAGGACTTACTGTATACGGTGACATTCAGTTCTAACAAGGCCTGCCCTCAGGGGAAACTAGTTTATCAGAGCCTAACTTGTTGGAGTATTATCTGAGACTAACTGACCTGGGAGGAGGGAAATACCCAACTCCAGCTGGCTCTAGTCATTCTGTCCCACAAAAGGGACTGGGGAGAGGAGGAATGAGAAACATTCATGAAGTTCACAGTTCAGAGGTGTGGGCTCACTGATAGACAGACTCAATCATAGGACTATAGAATTGCCTTCCCCCACACCTCACCAACACATTACTAAGTCCTCTTTACAGTGGTTTCTTTTATACAGTACATGATGTCAGGATATCAAGAAAAAATTACAAGGCATACCAAAATGCAAAACAAAACAAAACAAAACAAAACAAACAAAAACAATTTGAAGAGATAGAGCAAGCATCAGACAAGGAATTTAAAGCAACTATGATTAGTACACTAAGAGCACTATTGGGTAAAGGAGACAGCATACAAGAATAGATGGGCAAGGTAAGTGGAGAGAAGGAAATCCTAAGAACGAACCAAAAAGAAATGCTAGATATAAAAAAGTACTGTAACAGAAATGAAGAATACTTTTGATGGGCTTATTAGTTGACTGGACAATGGAAAGAATCTCTAAGCTTGAGGATATGTCAATATGATACTTGAAAAACTCCCAAAACTAAAGAGTACAAACACTGAAATAGTAGAAGCGAATCTAAGAACTGTGGAACAACTACAAAAAGTGTAATGTATGCATTAATAAGAATATCAGAAAGAGAAGAAAAATAGAAAGGAACGAAGAAATATTTGAAACAATAATGACAGAATTTTTCCAGATTAATGTCAAACGCCAAACCAGAGACCCAAGAAGCTCAGAGAACACCAAGCAGGATAAATGCAAAACAAATAATCAAACAAACAAATCTTACACCTAGGCATATCATTTTTCAACTACAAAAAATACCTTGCCTATAGAGGAACAAAGGTAAGAATTACATCCAACTTCCCCCCAGAAACCATGCAAGCAAGAGAATGAAGTGAAAATTTAAAATGTTTTGAGAAAGAAACCACAAGCCTAGAATTCTGTATCCCATGAAATGATCTTTCAACAATGAAGGAGAAACTTTCTCAGACAACCAAATTGAGAGAATTTGGTCTACAGCCATGTCACCCTGAACACGCCCGATCCCGTGCCTGCACATACCTGATCCTGTTTGATCTCGAAAGCTAAGCAAGGTCGAGCCTGGTTAGTACTTGAATGGGAGACCACCTAGGAAGACCAGGTGCTGTAGGCATTAAAAATATATATATTACCTTGCAAAAAATGTAAAAGAAATTCTTTAGAGAGACAGAAAATCATATAGGTCAGAAACTCAGAATTACATAATGTAAGGAAGGGTATCAAAAAAGTAAGTGAAGGGATAGTTGTATAAGAGGAACAGATAAAATGGTGCTGCAAGCTTTGAACAGTGGCCAGAATGCAAGCAGAAGAACCTTCCAAAGTCCTATCTTGAAAGTGTAGTAAAGAAAATAACAGAGAAGTTGTGAGGCAGTCTGACAGAGAGGGTATTTGGCTCTGCTTGCCATTTCTATTCATTCACTTGTCTTTCATGACAACCACATGTTGTCTGTCACCTCACTTGTGGACTCAGAATAGGAAGCTATTTGACTTGTATATTGATTCATTTTTACTGCACTGATTGATGGGAGGGAGAGAGGGAGGGGAGAGGGAGGGAAGGAGGGAGGGAGGAAGGGAGGGAGGGAGGAAGGAAGGAAGGAAAGAAGGAAGGAAGGAAGGAAGGAAGGAAGGAAGGAAGGAAGGAAGGAAGGAAGGAAGGAAGGAAGGAGGGAAGGAAGGAGGGAAGGAAGGAATGAAGGAAAGAAAGAGGAAAGAATCCACAAAACACTGATAAAATATTGGAGAAGATTATATATCCAAAAAGTGAAGTGTTAGAGGAAATGGAGAGATTTTTAAAAGTTACAGATTGAGATTCCATATTAATAAAATATCCCATTGATCTCTTAAAAATTTTACAGGTTTATACATCATCTTATAGAAAACAGCTTTCTTCTACTCAATCAAGAAAATTAGAAGGTTAGACTAAGTCTTTCCTCTGTCAATTTTTAAAAAATAATTTATAAAACACTACCAACGTTATTATAATCTCCTTTCCATCCCTTGCAAATTATTATCAGCAGGTCCGTTTTTTCTTCATTAAAAATTGTTTTTTTCTGTTTATGAAATATAATTTTAATTGATCTAAGAAGTAAAATTTGCAATGTTGATCCAAGAAGGAATATACCTTTCAAAAAGGATACTCTGTAGTTAGTTACACCTAAATTTATAATCAGCATCTAGCAGCCATTGTTTACAGGGGGCCTCTTACTTTTGCTGCATTTCATGGAAAAGGCACAAATCAAACTGCTAAGAGTCCTGCATTGTGTTTTCGCTGAGCTGACCCTTATGAAGGAGTTTCTATTTCAACCAGTGGGCTGAGACCTGTCCCATACAATCAGAGCTGCACAGCTAAATCCTCATTTGCATCTTTACTGACCAATCAGAGTAGCTCCATAATGACCAATCAAGACAGTGCTATTAAGACAGTGGACCAATCAAACGGTGCAAATTTGGATTCTTCATTTGCATAAAAATAGACCAATCATGGACCAGGGTAGGCACTTTCTATATATAAGGAGGCCTCCCCTGTGCCTTGTGGGGAGCCACTTTCAGTTTTCTCCAGAGATTGTGTCTCCCAAGTTTGCAAAGTCTTTTACCTAAATAAAGTATCTCCTTTTGCTGTACCCCAGATTGGAGACACCTGTTGGATTGGTAGCAGTGACCTTTTGTTGACAGAAGAAATTTATAAAGTTAATTTGCATTGTATATTATTAATGTTTAATCTTTGTTTTGGGCATTCATAGATTGTTTGATATTTAGGGGTTAAAAAAACTGAAGTACTCTTTCTGTACATAAAAAATTTTAGAATTCTTTTTTGTTGTCTGAGAAGAGACTTCTCATCATTTTTAGATACTTTATTTTCAATTGATTCTCAGGGAAGCTGTATATATAAAAGTCATAAATTGCATATAAGTGAAATGTTTCATACCCTTGCAGAGCTTACAACCTTATACTGTGTCTTCTATTTCTATCGTTAGAGTCACATGTTTGGGCTAAGGCTTTTATTATAATGGGAACGAAAGAAGTACAAATGAAGTACGTTATGTTTCAATATTAAAATAAAAATGTTAACTTTTTTTGATGGGTATTTTTCTAAAATGTATCGCTGATGTCCCTTCATTCTTGAGTATGCAGCACTTAATGAAAAATGTTATTAATTATTTGGTGCTATTACCAGCATATAATATTGTGTCATTTAGTACAGTACTCTTAGGGTTTTATGGATTTACTTATATATATTTAAATAGCAGTCATTTAACTTTTAAAAGTTTTATTTCTGTTTTTCATATATTTTTATTTCTTCTGTTTTTTTCTAATAATATTTTACTTTTTGCTACTTTGAAAGAGGCTTATAAAGTAATATTTAATCGGTTTTGAGTAAGAATTGAGGATCTCTGCTAGGAATAATAATTTCATGTATATAATTTTGTGTATACAGTTTTGGCAACTCAGATGCCTCTCAGTCTCAGTTGTCTTTTGTGAGACTGAAATTGCTCAAAGAATAACAGCTGAAGAAGTGAATGTTATAATGTGCTTTGGTTTACTACTGGCTATACAAGTGTTACTAAATGATTAATAAATTTCCCTCTTCTTTTAATATAAAATATTTCAAGAATGCGAAAAATAACCCTCAATTCTTTATTTTTAAAATTACGTGTATCCCAAACAGATTATATAAAATGTTGACATTTTCCTAGATTTACTTAAGAAGTTTTATTAAAGTAATTAGATGTATGGAAACAAACCATACTCTCTATCTAGAGATAGAGAGGGAGATAAAGAGAAAGCACAAGCAGCCAAAGACTGAGCCCTGAGGGCCCTTCAACAACATTTCCAGGTTAGAGAACCCACCCGAGGAGACTGAGGTGGGAGAAAATTTGGAGTCACTGAGATAAAGAGAGTGTTTCTAGAAGGAAACTCTGGAGCTTGTGCTTCTGAGAGGCATGTAAGTCGAAGACAGAAGAGTAGCTAACAAATGAATGGCTTGGGCAAGGTGGGATTTTTGATGAATTAAAGCAGTACTTTAAAGAAAGGAAGATAAAACCCCTATAAAAATGTGTTGAGGAGACAATGATATGTGAAAGTATCCAGACAGTGATTATATGAGTCTTTTAAGAAATTTTGCTGTGAGAAGGAACAGAAAAAGAAAGAATTTTAAAGAGTGCAATTGTTGAGAAGGCATTCATCCACACTGTATACTACCCTATAATTGTTTTTTTATCATCCACACTGTATACTACCCTATAATTGTTTTTTTAATAACATGGGTTTTGTAAATGTTATCAATGGCTGCCTATAGCCTTGGGCCCTTACCATTTTACATTAGCTTGACTTCCTGCAGCTCTGCCTAAGAGCTTGCTCTACCTCTAGAGTCAGCTCTGGCCAAGTACAAGACAGGACAGTTTGTGCCCAGAAATTAGTCTCCCTCTGCCTCCTGCCCTGGCAGCCTTCAGTCGATAGACTGACAGGAACTGATGTATAAATACCCCAAACTCACTTCTCAGGGAAGTTAACTATGAGGTTTGTGTTGAACATTGTCACCTAAATTTCCCCAGTGGGATTACATTCCAGTAGTCCATATTGAGAATGTGCTTGATAATGTATCTTTTACTGGCTTTTCCCCCTTCCTTTCTCACTTCCTTACTCCATTACCAGTATTTCCTAGGATCACTCCTAAATAATCTGTTTGCTTTCAAATGTTTGTCTTAGGATTTAGTTTCAGGGGACCCAAACTAAAACAACAGAAAATATTCGTATAATGACATGAAACCATTATACCAATTACATACAAGAATTCATGAAACTAAGAAACATTGGAAGAAAATATTCCAAAATGATAACTGATTATTTCTGTATTGTGAAATCATGGGTGATTAAAAACAAAAATTTCTCCTCAAGAAAAAAATTTACTTGAAAGGAAGTGCTTTAAAAAGAATGTATACTGCAATACACAAAGAGGTGTTGTGAATTTTAAAACTCAGTCTTGAAAGAACAAAAACTTACTAAAATGAAACCATCACTGATGTTAGTTTTCTCACCAACACATAGCAAACGAAGTATCAATATTCTCATGAAAACCATATCAAAAATGTAACTGTCCAAAGAATTTAGAATCAGTCTAGAATTATGCTTCCATCCATATGTTATGTCATATAAGGCAAATGTTTGGTAAAACATGATATATTTCCTATTCAGTAACACTAACTATTGTTACTATATTACTATATATATTATTGTTAGTATAGTACTACTAATTTAATGCATAACCTTTTATCACTCTACTAAAACCTCAAAATACTACTGTTAGGTATGTATGATTATCTTTTTATTGATAATAAAGTTTAGAGAAGATTAGAGGAAGGCGAAGTGAATTCTCCAAAATGGAAAAACAAACAAACGAGGCTTGAACCCAATTATTGGTCTCAAAGCTCATGAACTTTCTGTCACTTTGGGCTGCCTCTCTCTCCATCTTCAGATATTTCTTTGAAGTCACAAACACAAAGTCAAGTTATAGATATTGCACCAACATTTCTAACGTGCTTTATGTAGTTTAGAATCACAGGTCTTGACGTGTGTACAGATTGCCAGTGCAAACAGTTGCCTCAGATCAAGTAGAAATGGGGGCACCACAGCTGTATTGAGTAGAATGATTAGATAAATCAACTACGTCCAGCAGAGACGTGGATTTTTACAAAATTGCCCAGGCCAAGAAAACACAATTTTAAAGTATATCAGAACTTAAAGGATTAAAAATGGCACAGAATTCATTATTACTTATTGTAGAATAAAATTTTGGTCACAATTAGATTCTTCATTCACACTTTACATGAGAACAACAGCTCTTATTATCTATCAGCAATATTTAATGAATATATACTTGATATTACTACTCTTTATTTACATGTAAAATGTAAACTAATCTTCAGGAGACAAAGGAGAAAGAATCTTCTTGGTTCAATTTTCAGCCTTTGGGATAAAATGAGCTAATAAATGGATATTAGCACAATACCAGTTAGTGTCTAGAGAGTCAGAGAATTGGTTTGTGTGGGGGAAAAAACACTCACATTTGGTGGCCAGAAACAGAGTCACTAATACTGTGATTCCAGTTATATGAGGCACTGAGAGTAACCAAATTTAAAAAGACAGAAAGTATAATGATAGTCACCAGGGGCTGGGGTGGGGTGAGGTAGGGGAATGCGTACTGTTGACTTTAAACAAACAGCCAGATATTTCTCCAAAAATGAGTTTATTCAATAACAACAAAAATTTGCAATTAGAACATGCAGTCTAACAGTGAACCACACACAAGTCCAGAGAAACAAAGGATGGGAATACTCTTTTATAGACTTGAGAGGGGCTGCTGTAAACGAAGAGTCCATCGGAGGAAACATAAAATTCAAAGTGTAGTGATTGACTGAGTTATGGTGGTCTCCCATTGGCTGAGCTATTACTGGGCGAAGAAGAATCTTTTTTTCCTCCTGCAGAGGAAGTAAAGTGGTGTCATTTCTGTTGAAGATGCAAGGTAGTCTCTTCCTGAAGGTCAATAATGTTCCTTGAGTGACATATGTATAATAAAAGTTCTCTCTTTTACCCTCTGTACTCCATTTTAAATGAAGTTTCTGTTTATTAATTTTCACAGTACAGAGTATTACTTGGGGAAAGATGTAAAAGTTCTGAAGGTGGATGGTGGTGGTAGTTGCACAACAATATAAATGCACTTAATGCAATAAAACACTATACTTAAAAAATGGTTAAGATGGTAAATTTTACGTTATGTATATTTTGTCATATAGGGGAGGGAAAATAAATCCTTTTTCTTCTACTCTTCTAGGATTCTCTAGCTGTGGTCCTGGAAATTCAACTGACATAAGACAGATTAACAAAAGAAAAACAGTTTACTAACACGTGTATTGTACATATATATGGGAGAAATTTTGTAATAAGTAACTCAAAAGTGTTATTAGAACTTGGGGTGTATATAGTATCTTATCAAAGAAAAATAAATTTGCAGAAAAGTGACAAGGCAAAGGGAAAGGTTTTTAGGGATAGCAAACTATGGGAAGGTAAATATATTAGGGAAACTAATAGGAGATTAGTGTTATTTATTTTATCTTATCAGGGAAGCTCCAAGAAAGCTCTTCCTATATCTATTGATTCTTATTTTCCTCCAGCTCAAAATAATCCTTATGTCAAAGTGGCATATATTGACCCTTTATAACCACAATTTTTTTTTTTTAAAAAGTGTTATTTCTGAAATCAAGAAAAAGGAATTCCTTCATCTGTTTCGTAGAGTCACAAGGTCAAGGCTGTTTATTTTGTTTTTTTTGTTTTTTTTTAAATTAAGTTTATTGGGTAACATTGGTTAATACAATTATATAATTTTCAGGTATACCTTATAATTTGACACCTGTATATTTTATTGTGTGTTTACCACCCAAAGTCTAGTTTCCTTCAGCTACCATATATTTGATCTCCTTTACCCACTTCACCTTCCCCTTACCCCCTATATTTGACCCCCTTTAACTGTCTACCTACCCCCTCCTCCCTCACCCCCTACCCTCTGGTAACTACTAGTCTATAGTCCATGTCCATGAGTCTCTGTTTGTTTGTCCTGTTCATTTGTTACTTTCAGGTTTATATCCCACATATAAGTATATCATGTGATTTTCAACTTTTTCAGTCTGGCTTATTTCGCTTAGCATGATTATCTTGAGGTCCATCCATGTTGTCACAAATGGCAGTATTTCATCTCTTCTTATGACTAATATTCCATTGTATGTATGTACCACAGCTTCTTTAGACGATCATCTATCATAGGACACTTCAGTTGCTTCCACGTCCTGGCCCCTGCGAATAATGCTATTATGAACATCGGTGTGCAAATATCTTTTTGGATGTGGGCTTTCAAGTCTTCGGGGTAAATACCCAGTAGTGGGATTGCTGGATCATATGGTAGATCAATTCTTAGTTTTCTGAGAAAACTCCATACTGTTTTCCATAGTGGTTGTACCAATTCGCAGTCCCACCAGCAGTGGCTTCCTTTTTCTCTATATCCTCTCCAGCATTTGTAATTACTTATCCTGTTGATTATAGTTATTCTAACAGGTGTGAGATAGTACCTCACTGTGGTTTTGATTTGCATTTCCGTAATAGCCAGCGATGTTGAGCATCTTTTCAAATATATGTTGGCCATTTATATGTCCTCTAGGAAGAAGTGTCTGTTCAGGTCCTCTGCTCATTTTTTGATTGGGTCATTTATTTTTTTGTTGTTATTGAGTTGTATGAGTTCTTTGTATATTTTGGATATTAGGCCCTTATCGGAGGTGTCGCTTGCAAATATATTTTCCCATTTGGATGGTTGTCTCTTTACCTTGTTGACGATTTCTTTTGCTGAGCAGAAGCTTTTTAGTTTGATGTAGTCCTATTCATGTATTCTTGCTTTTACTTCCCTTGCCTTTGAGGTCATTCATAAAATCCTCTTTAAGTCCAAGGTTCTTGAGTTTAGTTCCTATGTTTTCTTCTATGCTTTTTATTGTTTCAGGTCTTATATTCAGGTCATTAATCCATTTTGAGTTAATTTCGGTGTATGGTGATTGACAACAGTATAGTTTCATTCTTTTGCACGTGGCCTGCCAGTTTTTGCAGCACCATTTATTGAAGAGGCTTTTCTTTCTCCACTGTATGTTTTTGGCTTTTATTCAAAAATTATTTGCCCATATAAATATGGGTTTACTTCTGGACTCTCGATTCTGTCCCACTGGTCCGTGTGTCTGCTTTGCTGCTAATACCATGCTGTTTTGATTACTGTCACTTTGAAGTATAATTTGAAGTCAGGCAGAGTGATGCCTCCAGTCTCGTTCCTTTTTCTCAGGATGGCTTTGGCAATTTAGGGTCTTTTGTGCTTCCATACAAATCTAATGATTTTTTGTTCTATTTCTTTAAAAAATGCTGATGAGATTTTGATGGGGATTGAATTAAATCTGTATAATGCTTTAGGTAATATGGTCATTTTAACTATGTTGATTCTCCCAATCCAAAAACATGGAATATCTTTCCATTTCTTTGTATCTTCTTTGATTTCTTTTACTAGGGTCTTGTAGTTTTTATTATATAGGTTCTTCACATGTTTCATTAAATTTATTCCTAGGTATTTTATTCTTTTTGTTGCAATTGCGAAAGAAATTATTTTTTTCACTTCTTTTTCTGACTTTTCATTATTAGAGTATAGGAACGCTATGGATTTTTAAACGTTGATTTTATACCCAGAGACTTTACTGTATTTGCTTATTGTTTCTAGTAGGGTTCTTGCAGGGTCTTTAGGGTTTTCTATACAGAGAATCATGTCATCCACAAATAGTGACACTTTGACTTCTTCATTTCCTATTTGGATGCCTTTTATATCTTTCTCTTGCCTGATGGCACATGCTAGGACCTCCAATGTTATATTGAATAACAGTGGACAGCCTTGCCTTGTTCCTGATCCTAGAGGGAAGGTTTTTAGTTTTTTGCCATTAAGTATAATGTTGGCTGAGGGTTTGTCATATATGGCCTTTATTATGTTAAGTTACTTTCCTTCTATACCAATTTTGTTAAGTGTTTTGATCATAAAGGGATGCTGTATCTTGTCAAAGGCTTTTTCTGCGTGTATTGATATGATCACATGATTCTTATTTTTTAATTTGTTTATGCAGTGTATCACATTAATCGATTTACACATGTTGAACCATCCCTGTGCCTCTGTGATGAAGCCCACTTAATCGTGGCATATAATCTTTTTAATATGTTGCTGTATTCGGTTCGCTAATATCTTATTTAAGATCTTTGCATCTGTGTTCACGAGAGATATTGGTCTGTAGTTTTCTTTTTTGTGTTATCTTTATCATGTATTGGTATCAGAGTAACATTGGCCTCAAAAACTAAGTTGGGAAGTATTGCCTCTTCTTAGATTTTTTGGAAGAGTTTGAGGAGAATAGGTATTTAAAGGTATTAAATCTTCTTTGGATGTTTGGAAGAATTCACTGGTAAAGCCATCTGGTCCTGGACTTTTACTTTTTGGTAGGTTTTTGATAATTGTTTCAATTTCCATACTGTTGATTGGTCTATTCAGATTTTCCAGTTCTTCTTGATTCAGGCTAGGAACGTTCTATTTTTCTAAGTACTGGTCCATTTCTTTTAGGTTATTAAATTTGGTGTTATATACTTTTTCATAGTATTCTTGCATGATCCTTTGTATTTCGGTGATATCAGTTGTAATTTCCCTCTTTCATCTCTGATTTTGTTTATTTGTGTCCTTTCACTTTTTTCTTTAGTGAGTCTAGCCAGGAATTTGTCAATTTTATTAACCTCAGAGAACCAGCCCTTTGTTGCATTTATTTTTTCTATTGTTTTTTGTTTTCAATTTCATTTATTTCTGCTCTAATTTTGATTCTTTCTTTCTGTTGACTTTAGGCTTCATTTGTTCTTCCTTTCCTAGTTTTTTAAGATGAAGTGTTAGGTTGTTTATTTGGACTTGTTCTTATTTTTGGAGCTAGGCCTGTAATGATAGGAACTTTCCTCTTATGATCGCTTTTGCCGTGTCCCAAAAGTTTTGATATATTGTACTATCATTATCATTCATTTCTATGTATCTATTGATCTCTTTTTTTAATTTCTTTTCTGACCTAGTTATTCTGCAGTAGCATGTTGTTTAATTTCCATGTATTTGTGGTTCTTTATGATTTCTTTTTGCAGTTGATCTTTAGTTTCAAATGATCAGAGAATATGGTTGGTATGATTTCAACCCTTTTATATTTATTAAGGCTATCTCTGTGTCCTAGTATGTGGATGATTCTTGAGAATGTTCCATGTGCACTAGAGAAGAATGTATAAGCAGCTATTTTGGGATGGAAGGCTCTGTAAATGTCAATTATATCCAGTTGGTCTAATGTGTCATTTAAGGGTGTTATTTTCTTATTGATTTTCTGTTTGGATGATCTGTTCATATCTGACAGTGGGGTATTTAGGTTCCCTGCTACAATAGTGTTTTGGTCTGTTTCTCCCTTTAGTTCTGTTAGTAATTGCTTTACATATTTCGGGGCTCCCTGATTGGGAGCGTAGATATTACTAAGTGTTATGTCTTCTTGATGCATGATTCCCTTTATCATTATGAAGTATCCCTCAGTATCTTTCTTTATCTTTTTTATTTTGATGTCTATTTCATCTGATATTAGTACCGCTACTCCCGCTTTTCTCTGAATGCCATTTGCTTGAAATATTGTTTTCCACCCTTTCACTTTGAGTCTGTATTTGTCTTTGAAACTGAGATGTGTCTCCTGGAGACAACATATGATTGGGCTTTGTTTTTTGATCCCTTCTGCAATGCTGCGCCTTTTTATTGGTGAGTTCAGTCCAATTACATTTAGGGTGATTATTGAAATATGAGGTCTTCTTATAGCTATTTTATCTTTCGCTTTCAGGTAGCTCGGTGTTTCCATTGCTTCCTTGTCCTTATGTTTCTATTTTCTTTATTTTGATTGGCTTTTGTGCGTTTTGCCTTTGGTTCTTCTTGTTTTATGTTATAGACTTCACTTCTGAATCTTTGGTGTGTGGTTACCATTAGGAACATGCAAAAGATTGTTATATCTATCTATCTATCTATCTATCTATCTATCTATCTATATCTATATATAATATAGATATATATGTACAATCATCCATTTTCTTCTGCATGTGCCTTATCTCCATTCCCCTTTGAAAATTTGCATCTTTGAATCCTCGCCTTTTCAGTTATTGTTATCTCAATTTGTTCTCATGTATGCTGAATGTTCATTACTATCTTGTTATAACAATTCTCTTATTATTATTTAAGTTTATAATACCCCGTTCTTAGTAAAGATTGCACTCCTCTGCTTCCTTTTGCCTAATAGTCACTTTATTCCTAATTATGTATTTTTTTTGTTGTCATTTTGTTTTAGGTAAGCTGACCCCTCAGTATTTCCTGTAGTGCGGGCCTCGTAGTGGAGAATTCCTTCAATTTTTGCATGTCTGGAAAGATCTTAATTTCTCCTTCATATCTAAAGGAGAGCTTAGCTGGATATATTATTCTAGGATGGTAATTCCTTTCACTTAATAGTTTAAATATTTGATTCCATTCCTTTCTGGCTTATAAGGTTTGCGCTGAGAAATCTGAGGATAATCTAATGAGTTTGCCTTTATAAGTTACTGTTTTCTTCTCCCTGGCTGCCCTGAGAATTCTGTCTTCATTGTTGATTTTTTATAATTTTCATACAATGTATGTTGGTGAAGACCTTTTTGGGTTGAGATAATTGGGTGTTCTCTGTTGACTTCTTGAATTCCAAGCTCCAGCTCATTCCTTAGATTTGGGCAATTCTCCTCAACTATTTGTCTGAAAATGCTTTCTAGTCCCTGCTCCTTTTCCTCGCCTTTGGTAATGCCCATTATTCTTATGTTTCTTCTCCTGATGGTAACACCTAGTTCTTGAATTTCTCTCTCATTATTTTTTAGTCTTCAGTTTCTCTCTTCTTACTTCTGATTTATTTCTAGATTTCTGTCTTTGATATTACTGATCCTTCTCTCCATTTGGTTGACTCTATTTCCAAAGCTTGCTATTTCATTTTTCAACTCTTGCAATGTGTTCTTCATCTCCAGTTCTATTCTGTTCCTTTTGAGGGTATCAGTCTCCTTGCTCTGCTCATCTAGGTGTTTTTTCAATTCCTTAAATTGTTGATATGACTCGTTTCAGAACTCACTGAGTTTTTTCAGAAGTACCATCCTGAATTCTCTGTCATTTAAATTGTATATTTCTATGTCTATAAGCTTATTTTCTGGAGATTTTTCTCTTTCTTTCTGAGATGCCTTGTCACTTTGGTTGTTCGTGGTGCTTAATGGACTATATCTCCACCTGGGCATGTAATAAAATGTGTTCTACTTTTTTTCCAGAAAGAATATTTATTACATAAAGGTCTCTCTTTAGCCTGCTGCAAAGAAGCCACTTTTCTTTTGGTTTCCAGTGGGTGGCATCTAAGCCTCTTTGGATCTCTGCTTTATATAAAGCCTTAAAAATGCCTTTTTATTTTTTGATAGATATTTAATCACACTTGCCACCCTCAGTTTCAGTCTCTGTCAGTGTTAACAACAGTTTTGGTAGCATTTGCTTGGATTCCCCAGGGCTCCGCGGTTATCAGTCTTGGAGTGTATGGGTGGAGTGGCCCACTGGGTTGGGGATTGGGGACTACAGCTCAGCCTCAGTTTTGTAACTGAGGCCGGTAAAAAATCAACTTCTCTGCCTTCTGCCCTGATGGCTGGGCCCTGCCGCTGGCCGTGGGTGGTGCTCACAGCTTTCTATTCGAGGATGTTTAGGGAACTCCCTCAGGAACTCGCAGCATGAACTCACCACCGCTCCTTCTCCCCTCCCCCTCCTCCTGCAGGGTACTCTGATGTCTGCTAGAGGCAGCTTCTTTGTTTCTCCCAGCCCACCACTTGACACCCAGGGTTCTGACTTGTGGTAGCTCTTATGTGCAGATCCCACACTCAGACATACTAGTGTGCAGTTTGGGTGTTTTTTGTTGAGCTTTAGATGTTCAGCTTATTGTTTCAAGGGGAGAGATCTGAGAATGTCTCTCACTCTGCCATGTTTCCAAAGATCCGTGAGTTAGTTGTCTTTTTACTGTCAAGACTGTTTAAAACACTCTCAGTGTGTAATGTTTAGTAGAGCAGTGGGGGCGGGGGTGTTTCTCTACCATTTGCGGTGCAATGTGTCCACTCATCTCCAGAGTGCTCTAAGGGGTGAGATCCAGGTTCTCCCCTGCCTGAGCCCCCTCCTTTTCATGTACCAGGAGTTCCTCCCTCCAATAAAGTTCAAGGTTGAGGTCACTAGGAGGGGGACCCACTCCTGCTCAGACCTCCATTTCAACTTGGGTTGACCCAGCAGTTCTCTGGCTGCTGAGGAGAAGCTAGTGCTGGTAAACCTATCTAAAAAGTAGAAAATTACAGAGATTTTGGCTTAAGGAATCAATGTTACTGAATAGTCTACAATATGTTCTGCCCTGAGAATGATGAAGGAGTTCTGATCCGAGGCTACATCTGGAGCTGAGTAGAGCCACCTTACAGATATTCTGGGTAAAGGCTTTCCTCCAAGTCAAGGTGATCTCACAATAGGCCTGAGCACACAGCACAGCATAGAAACCTCAGGCATTAACTATCTTACCTCCTAAACTCAACCACTTTTCATAATACTGGCCAGCTTCTGAAATGCTAGATCTGGAATGTTCTAGAGTTTCTTGCCCCTCAGACCAGACCTACACTTCCCACTTTCTCTGCAGCAGAGATTTTAAGCCACACAAAAGAGAAAACATCTAGTTAAACTTTACTCACGTGGGTTTAGTCATTATATATAATAACTGATGTGGTTCTAGATTGAGCAATCAAGGTTACTGCAAGATAAATCACGTTACAGGACTTGGAGGCCAACTCATCATGTCTTTATATAAGAGATACTAGTCACATAATTCTTCCCTGCACAGTGGAGATAATTCCAAGGTAAATAGTTTTTCTCTAAGGATAGTGGAGCCTATCCATTTACCTAGGGAGTAGCCTTGCCATGCTGAGTCAAAACCCTATCAGAAATCACTGATAGCACATGTCAGTAACCTGGAATGAAGTTTAGAAGAAATAACTAATCTATTAAATCAAATATGGCCTGTCTGAAACAAAAGCTCCAAGAAGAAATTCAAAGGCTTAGGAATAAATGTGCTTAAAGGCAAAACAAAAGAGAAATGGACTAAAAGTGAGTTGACACCTCAAAGAAGAAATACAAAAACCTCTGCTAAAATAACTAAAGGGGTTTGTCAGAAACAGAGTAATGAAATACAATAAATTTCAATTCTGGACAATAATACATGAAGGAATTTAATATATGAAGAAGGCAGCAATTAAACTATTGATGAATGAATACATTTTTCAATAAATGGTGTTGAGGTAATGGACTAACTATTCAGAAAAGACAAAATTTGATACATATGTCACACTTTACGCCAAAAAAAATGTATATCAATCTGTCAGAAAGGAAGAAATTTTCCTCTACCATCCTAGGCTCTTCTGTCCAGTCTAAGAATTAAATTGGAAAAAAAAAAAAAAAAACAGGAAAGAATAACCAAATTTAATTATGTACTTACATACAGGGGTTCCATAAAAATATGGGCCCAAAGGAAAAAAAAAGAATATGGACCTAAGGACAAGGTGGGCAGTTGAGGCTTACATGCCATCTTGAACTAAGGAGAAGGAGATAATGGTCTGAGACATCGAAGGGGAGGAAGGCAATTCACATGAAGATTGAAAAGCAAATGTTAGGTAAACAATGTTTGCTGGGCCAGGAAGAGACAATGGGATACTGAGTAGACTGTGATCCTGCCAAGTCTCCCCTACCACACCTATTTCATATTATTGTCTATGGTTATTGCTCTCTTCCTGGAACAGGCCCTCTATCTAAATTCTTTTAGGCAGTAAAGGGAAAGGTCAAAGTTTCTTCCTAAGTCTTTTGTTTCTTAAAGCAATCCACATTGCAGAGGCACACATGTGCTTCCTACAAAACAAAGATTTAAATATTTTTAAAAATTAATCTAGAAAAGTCCTAGAAATAAACACAGGTGATTTCTCTCTAATAATCTTGGCTAAGAGAAGACTTTCTTTAAAAAGGCATAAACCCAGAAACTATGGAGAACAAGACTGTTAAAATGGATTCATTAAAAATAAAATTGCTGCAGGGCAAAAGTCACATGAAGAAAAGTCAAAATATAAATAAAAATCCAGAAAAAAGTAACTGCAAGCTTTGCTGTAGATAAAAAGAATTATTCATTTAATTTATAATGATATTGTAAAAATCATTAGGAAAAACTCTAATAACCCAAGTGAAAATTGAACAAAAAATTCAGAAGATTGTTCAGACAGGGAGAAAAATGCAAATCACTTATTATCCAAAGAAAAGATGCTCAATCTTGCTCATAATTAATGAAATGCAAATTAAAACAATAATGAGATATGCTTTTTCACCTCACAGGGTGCAAAAGACCAAAAATGTATTCTGTTGACTAGGGTGTCAGAACAGTCACCTTTATAAGTCTTGGTGAAATTCTTTGAAAAAATTTTTTAAAATTTTAGTGGAGATGTGTTTCAACACAATAAATTTCAGGGATACATCCTAAAGATATAGGCATGAATATGTGTTGACATAATGGAAGAAAGATGTTATCACAGAATTAGTTGTAATAGCAGAGCTTGGAAATAATGTGTACTCATCAATGGAGGGCAGATTAAATAAATATGGGGGCATTAATATAGTGAAACACTGGGGAAACAAAAAGAATGAGGTAGATTACTGAGTGCTGATATAGAAGGCTATACAAAAAAAATCATGAAATCAAAAAAGCAAGGAGAAAATATATATGTCTCCTTTCTGAAAAACCAAAAAGAATAAAATAGATCATCCGTGTGTGTATGAACAAAGAACATTACAACACAATAGTTGCTGCCTCTGCAGAGGGTGACTAGGGGCATCTGGGATGGGAGAGAAATTTACCTTTCCTTCTACAGTTTCCTTCAATGCACTCAGAAGGTCTAAAGTAAATAATATCTTTAATTTAAAAGAGATTGAGAACATGCTTTCTTGTAACTGTCTTGTAGCAACTATGCAAATAAGATTATTTTGATTAAGATTTATCAAAAATATGTGTGTGGAGGGAACTGAGGTGATGTAGGAACATATGCCAAGAATACAAAAATTTGATATAACTATTTTGTTACAAAATAGAAATGGATACCAGATAATTCCTGATAACTACAGTTTATCTGCATCCCATAAGATTTGATATGTAATATTTTCATTTTCTTCATACCTAATTTTAGGGATAAAATATATTTTTTGTGATATGACTATGGCTACTGCTTTCTTTTAGATGGTATTACCTAGTATGTAATTACTGTTTGTTTTCTTTCAACTTTATAGGTCCTTATGGTTTAGTTTTGTTTCTTTTACAGTATAGATCTGGCTTTTGTTATTGATCCAACATGACAATTGTTCTCTTATTTGGTAAAATTAACTGATATTAACTTATTATGATAACTTATTATGATGTACTTGAACTTATTTCAACCATCTTATTTTTTATTTATCCTGATTGTATTGTGCCATTCTTTTTCTAAGAGAAAAAAAGGAAACAAAATCATATATATACAATATGAATATATATTATACACGATCCATGTAAAATAAACAATATTGTAAAAAAGAGACTAGAAGAAAATATAAATATTAATGATGTAATAATTTTTCTTAAAGAAGTGGAATTATGGGTGATGGTTTCTATTTTTTCTGTATTTTCTCATTTTTCCATTCTGAGCAAATGTTATTTTTAAGATAAAAAAATGGTCAGTACATTAAAATAAACTTTATTTAAATGACAAAACTGATGAAGAAGATGACACCATCATTCCCACTGTCTAGCCTTCCCTGCATCCTGTCTAGAGAGCACTGGAAACTTCTAGAGTGTGGGAGCCTACTCACCAATCCTTAGGTTGAGCTTTTCTTTTATGTCCACAATTGTCCTCACCTGACCCTTGACTCCTCAGGACATAGGAGGAAAAAGGAGGGTCAAGTGTTGGTGTATGCTGAACCCAAACACTCAGGACCTTATCCTGCTATTGATTCTCCTAGGATATCAGCAGGATGTGGCCCCATGATTTTTCCTCCCCTTGTTTCCCCAATTCGAAAATGCCATCGTTTGTCTAGACAGAACTTTGATGGATTATGGATACAACCATTTTAGAACTTTTTCTGAACTAGATGAAAATATCCTACAACCACTTAAAATGTAATTTGTGGAGGTAATGTTTACTCACTCTTGGTCCGTAGCCTAGATGTAATTTGGCTTTGAATACCTTTTGGAATACTTAGCCCAAGTTTAATTTTTAAATACTCTATTTTTAGTAAATACTTGGCACTGTTTGTAATGCCTTCTGATGTTGGTCTGTGTCTTTGGTTAATGAGAGTTGTTAATGTAAAACTAAAAAGCCAAAATGAGAGGCAACGAGCATTTATTTGGGATCAAAAAGAATTGCAATTTGGAGAGAACAGATTTAGGCAGAAACCCAAATAGGGTCTTGATTAAAGAGTGAAGGCAAGGGGTTTTTATGAGAATGGGAAGGGAAATAATTACATAAATAGAAGAGAGAAATTTCTACTGGTGCTGACAAGCTGAGTTTCTTTTTAGTTATATATGGCTGGTTACTAATTCTGTCTTCCAGAAGAGAGTCTATAATCATCAGTCCTTGTGGTCAAGATGTCTACTTTTATATTAGCTTTGCAAACAGTTGTTTGTGAGACGATGTTTATCTGGCCCAGTGCAAAGATTATTTTGCTCAGTTCCAACATCACAAAGCCTCAAGGAGCAAGACATTCAAGTTGGTTTCTCAGGAATGGCTGCTTTGGCTTTATTTCAAAATGGCTTCACTTATGTTACCTTTTCCTGGAGTTTTGTCTTTTCATGTAGGATAATGCTTCCCCAACTTTTAAAATCTAGGCTACTCTGTACAAAATACAAAAATCTTGTACATTTTTCAAATCAATTAAACATAGGACCTCAACAGAAGCAGGAGACACAGATGAGCGTTTTGTAAAGAAGATGAAATGCAAAAAAATAAACCACAATATTCAAGAAACACTGGCAACACAGTACACTGTAGAGTATAGGAAGTTCATATTTCTGATCGTGTGGCTAAGTGAGAACTGTGGCTTGCTGTCACTGACCAACATCACTAGAGAGGATTGTACAGCATGTCACTAGCCCAGGAAAAGATCAAAATTAAAAATTCAAAGTATGGTTTCTACTGAATGCATATCACTTTCACATCTTTGTAAAGTTGAAAAATTTAAGTGGAAATATCATCGATTGGCGATCTTTTGTACTCAATCTTGCTTTTTAAATTCATGGCAACAGCTATATCTTATTGTGGGCAATGACATATAAAGTGAGAGGTGCAGCCAGTGACCATGAGACATTTCTTTTTTTTGGGTGGGTCTGGCTGTAACACAGAATAAGCCTAACATCTTTTTATCCAGAATCTTTTTCTCCCCAACCTGAGCTCAACACTAGTTCACAATCCATCACACCTTCTTATCCTTGAGTCATTGTTAGAGTTAGTTTTCAAGACCTTCACAATTTTTTATTTTATTCCCAAGTAAATTTTTAAAAAGCAGCATTTTAATTTTTCTTCAAATCAAAGATCTGAAAATTAGAAGCAACTTGCCTTTGTTAATTTTTCCAACATATACATGATTCCAAACTAAAAGTAAATGTTTATCTTGAAAATCGAAATTATGCAAGATTTTAAGAGAATAATTTAGTAATAGTTACAAGCACCCTGTATCATAAAGGAAGTAAATATTATCTTAACATATTAATCACATCTTTCCAAAGATTTCAATCTGCCATTGTTGAAAAAATATGTGCCTTTATTATTTATAATAATTTTAAAGTTGCATAGATCAGTGTTTTGCAAGCTTTCAATGTTCACACAGATCACCTGGGAATCTTATTAAGATACTGATTTTGAGAATCTGAGTTTCTGAGCCACCCAGGTGATGGGTCACACAGGGGAGAGAGCATTTTATGTACCTTTAATCATTATTTCAATTGAATTAAAAAAAAAAAGTCTCCTAAAATTAACATAGTGGCTATTAATGTTTTCATCTTGCAAGAATGTCTTATTTTATTTAGAATATATATTAAATAAATATTTTTTGCCCTTGTAGTTATCAGTCTCTTGCTTAATTAATAGTACTTATTAGCACAGGAATCTGGCCACTTTAGTAAAGAAACTCTTTGTTTACTTGATCTTCAGAAATCAGGCCAAGGGCCAGCATTTGTAGAGCTGATTCAGGTCTCCACGGCAATTCAGAGTTTTACCACTTTTGCTGCTGGGTGGGATAGGAAAACTCCAGAATAAATAAATTTACCAGGCAGCTTCTGTTTTTGTTGTATTCCTGTTTCCAGCCTGGTAGGCTTTTCCATATTGTGCTTACAAGCTCACATTGGGCCAAGGTGGACTTTAAAACCCTTTGTTGGTGAAATCCCATTTGGCAGCTTCTTAACTCCTCCCAGTGCCTTTGTTACTGCATCACCTTCCTCTTTTACCATTTGACATGGAAGAAATAGGAGATCACACAAAGTGCAAAAAGGAATATAAGAATGGAATTCTTGAGTTTTTAGTTTGAAGGGCACTGGTACTGGCATAGAGAGTGTAATTTGCAAGAATACTTAGTCAAGTTTCCTTTCACAGGAGAATGATTAACATCCAAGCTGGAGGAGAGCAATGGTTTGGGAATGAGAAGCAGAGAGTAGAAAATCTCTGTCATCAATCGTCACCACCTCTAAACCTCCATGGTAAGGGCAAGGGGAAGGGAATATTATAAAGACCTCCTTCAAGTATGGCTCATGCCTCACCTCCTGATAGAAGCCGGGTAGGCTAGCAGCTTTGTGGAGAAGGCTCCCATGCCATCAGTGTGTATTATGAGTAAAGTAGAAAAGCCCTGATTTCTCACTTGGGGTCTGGAAAATTCAGAGAGGGAGAGGCAGGAGCTTACAGGGATCTGTGAGCGGGGATAAGAGAATGCCATAGAAGAAGATGAAGCATATACTGTCTAGCTGGGGAGTGGATGAGGACCAGTTACAATTTCCTTTAAAATCCCATAACAGAGGTGATTTTGAAAATAAAACAAATGTAAAAAACATCTTCACCAGGAAAACCGAAACAAGACTGCTAAAGTTTAAGGAAAAACAGAAGATAAATGAGAGCTCTTCTTAAATCTAGACAATATGGTCTATAATCAGGTTAGATCTAAAAGCCCCATTCTTCATCCTCTATAAGTCTAGAGACACTGTTTCCATGCTGACGATGCCATCTTAGCCCATCACTCAAGAGCCCAGACCTGGTTCTGTATGCATCCTAATATCTAGGCCCTTTCCTTTCCCATTTAACTAATATCCAGTCTTCTTCCTGGATAGTAGTTATATCGAGGACACCAGGAATTACTGCTCATTTCAGGAGAAACATCAAGCCCCTACCAAAAGGGAGTTACCTTATGGATAAAAATATATAGAGATTATATCAATATATCAATAATAAGATCCTGTGAGATAGGAGGAAGTATGATGCTTTCTAGAAAAAAAAAAGCCAATTTGGTTACTGCACGGGGTATAAGAAAAGAGGGAGAGAGAATGGGTGCCGTATCATGTAGGTTCAAGGAACTAAGGATTTTTGTTGTCATTATTGTTAATATTTGTACTAAGAACAATGGGAAATCATTGAAATGTTTTAAGCAATGGAGTGACTTGATCCAATTTTCTCCTTTAAAAAAGAGCATGGTTATGTATGCTCATTGCAGAAGAGCTAGAAGCTAGGTTTCACAGCCTCGGCACTATTGACATTTTGAGAAAGATAATTCTTTGCCGGTGCGGGGAGCTGTCCTGTATCCCTGACCTCTACTCACTAAATATCTGTAGACCCTTTACCTTTTCTTAGTTATGATAATGAAAAATGTGTCCAGATATTGCCAGATGTCCCCTAGGGAAGCAGATTGCCTCTGGTTGAGAACTGCTGAGCTAGAGTGAATGCAGGTTTTCTCTGGTCACTACTACTGTCATCCAGGAGAGGAACGTTCATCACATGGACCATAACCACTGTCCAGTCCTCAACTTTCCTGTTTGCCTTCTTCCAAGACTCTGAAAAAAGAACAGTGAATCCATTCTGAAAAAAGAATCTGGTCTTGTTTGTGTTGAGAAATACTCATAGTCAGATTGCAAAAAGATAACATGTGGAATATAGAGTTTATTTTCACTCTTCTGTAGTTTGTTGATGCAATGCCCATGTAAAGTCAAAGTCTAATGAAGAAAATAATTGAAGATCAGCAAGGCAGGTCATTTTCCAGGTTAATTTTTAAATAAGAGAAGTCTAGAGATTTGGATAACAAACTCTGAGGGGTGACAGCAATAAAGACAGGGATTGGGAATGAAGTTGTATAAGTCCTAACTGGCAACAGACCTTACCAGTGAGGGCTGCAATTGTCCAGCCCTTGCCATCAGCCTACCTGTTTGCAGAGGCTGGCTGTTCTCTTTTATTTCGGTAGTGCCCTTCTTCCTTTGGCTTTTTTGGAAAGACTAATAATTCTCTATTCCTTGCGTGCCTGCAAGAAAGTATTGTGAGGAATGGTGAGGTCCTAATCTTAAAGCAGTCGTATTGATCTAATAAAAGATCCTGCCCTTATTTCTCTATCTAGAGAGTACAGTGTTCTATAAGAGAGAAAGGTTGTGTTTGTTGCTCATCTGAAGAAGAAGTAGACACCAAAACCCCTTTCAAATCAAAGTTTTGTTCTTGGGTCAAAGGCACCTCCTGAGCCTCCAGCCAAGTCTGATGAAAGGCTTTGTTAGATTATCTAAAGCTATCAGAGTTCAGAAAGGTTATCATTTCGTTCATGTCTAGCTTGAGAAGTGTGTCCTTTCTCTGCTTCCGACAGGTGGGGGAAATTAAATGCAAAATTTCGTTTCATTTCTACCCTACTCTAACTTTTTATTTTTTTCTGACTGAATGAGTATAGTCACTCAGAAGGCAGTCAGTCATGTTATGGTCTATTTTACTGTAAAAGCATTATCATTAAATTCACGGTAATGTAATCCCTTAAAAATTTAGAGAACAATATGAAAAACTGAAAGTCAATTCTTTTCTTGAGGGTCAGAAGGCCTGTGCCTTTCCATTGACCTCTCAATTTTTCTCCTGGACAAAGGTGACCATGAATCATCACCACAAGCAACCCAGCCAGCAACTGGAACACAGTCCTACCCATTCTTACTTAAAAATGAGCTGAAGACTTTTTTTTCACATGTCACTCAATCTTTTATTTTGTTTACATTTATGTGAATTTAACTAACATATAAAATATAACAAACTTATTCAATACCAAATAAGAAAAAATTATAACAATCAAATTTATGCTTTTGCTGCTGTTTACTCTTTCGGAGCTCTTGTTTATAACTACTTTCATACATTGCTTACTAAATATTCCCTTTGCCCTTAGCAAGCATCTGAGTTGATAAGTTTTTTGCTCAATTGAATAACCCTGACCTTCATTCCCGAAGGGTCAGAGCAATCAGTAAACATGCCTAGATTTGTTTCTTGTAATTTTTCATTACTTTCATCACAGGCCATGGTAATACTAAAGAAAGCCCTAAGGAATCTTTTGAATTCCATAAGTCCATTGTAGAGCAGCAGTCCAATTTCCCCATGGTAATCAGGATCGGTCACCCCAGACAGTACAGAAATTCCCTTCACTGCCTGTTGATTCAGTCATGAGGAGCTGTGTGTGGTCAGGTGGCAGTGTTAATTTCCAATCCAGAGAAATCAATATGTTTTCTGGTAGACATTTTGCTCCCTTTGTAGTGAAGACCCCTAGACTAGCTGACCATGAGGTCACATGGGCATGAAGCATAAACTATGCTTGTGGATCACTAAGGTAACAGTGATAATAGTGAATGGTGCCACACCCATTTTCACTTTTCATTGCTCAACTTGTAAATTTTGCTATGGGATAATCAATGATATATAATGAACACTGGTTTAGAGCCTACGAAACCTCCTGGGGAACGGAAGTTATATTGCCCCAACCTGTGGAACAGTCTGTTATGTTGCCCCAACCCCACAAAGTATGGCCACCTAGGTAGTGCTAGTAACTCAGTGAAGATTCTTTTTTTTACAGTAAATTCCAATTAATCAATGTACAAGGGATGGCAGAAATTTAAAAAATCCCCATGAAGTAAATATTATAGTAATTATAGCTGCAGCGAAAAATATTAAAATTAGTAGGCAGAAATATGATGAGAAACAGGATATTTGCATAGACTCAAAGTATATCCACACAACACCCTTACTAAATTCAAAGGGACAAAAACTGTGATGGAGTTAATATCACCATTATTGAAACTTATCTACATCGTGTATCTCCTAATATGATGAAAACGTGATTGGCCAGGTATGCCCAGACTAAATATTGTTTCTAGATGTATCTGGTAGGGTGTTTCTGGATGAGATTAGCGTTCAAATCAGTGGACTCGACAAAATAGACTGCCCTCCTCCCCAATATGGGTGATCATCCAACCCCTTAAGAGCCAGAATAGAAGAAAAGGCAGAAGACAGACAAACGTATTCCTTTTTTTTTCCTGCCTCACTATTGAGCTGGACATCTGTCTCATCTCTTGCCCTTGGTCTGGGATTTATACTGTTAACATAAAAATAAAAGGCCAAAGTGAGAGGCAACAAGTGTTTATTTGAGATCTAAAAGAATAGCTTATTCAGAACATCTGATTCAAGCAGAAACTCAATTAGCGTTTGAATTAGGAGGGGAAGGCAAGGGATATTTATGAGAAAGGGAAAGGAAATCATTACAAAAAGAGAAGGGGGGAATTTCTATGAGTGTTAATAAGAAGCTAATACTTATTATTTCTATAGATACAAATAAGCTAACACAGTGATACTAATTCTAAAGAATGTCTTTAACCTTCAGTCAGGTAGTTACGATATCTGCTTTCCTGTTGGCTTTGCAAACAGTTGTTCAGAATGGCAGCACTAACGCCATTTTGAAGTGGCTCTGTTTATATTATTTTTTACAATATGCTTGGCTCTCTTGGTTCCCAGGCCTTCAAACTTGGTCACTCTTAACTGTAAGGGAGTGTGGCCTTGTGCCGAGCTGCAAACAAGGGTTCTATTATTACGGAATAAGAGAAGAACAGACACTGGGAAATAACAGACTCTTCTATAGGTGGAAAATCTTATAACACCCCCAGTTTAGCCGGATCCACAGAAGTCAAATGGATCTAGAGTAAAAATAGTGGATTATTGTAAACTTAATCAGATAGTAACTCTAATTACAACTGCAGTTTTAGATAGAATTCTTGCTTAGAGAAAATCAACACAGTATGTGGTACTCTTATACACAGCTATTGAGCTGGCAATTTCTTTCCTCTAACTCAATAAACAGGAAACATAAAAGACAGTTGGCTCTTATCTTGATGTAGAATGTCATAATTTCTGTCATTGCACCACAATTTTGTCTGCAGTGATCTTTATCATCTCTTTATTACACGGGGTATCAATTTGGCCCACTACATGGATAACATCATGCTGATAGAACCTGTAGAGTAGGAAGTAGCAAGCTTTGCATAAAGTGTTTATCTCAGGGGAAAGTAAACCACTTTGATATGTCAGCCACACTTAGGGATTGAACTGAATGAGGTGATAGGAAAATTCCTTGAGGTAAAAAATTTGAGCGGTACATACTATCATTACCTACTTTGCCTAAAAGGCATGACCTGAGATAAAGGTCTATGCCACTTTTCTTCTTCCCTTCCTTCCTTCCTTTTCTTTCCACTTTTCTTTCCCTTTTTTTCCTATTATCTTTCTATCTACCCATCTGTCTGTCTGTCTGTCTGTCTGTCATGGCTAAAATTGTGTCTAGATGATAGGAATTATAAGATGGAAGATTTGTAACAAGTTATAGGAAAGAGATATGTGGATGGATGGATCTTTTGGCATAGTCCCACAGTGAGACATTATTTTTGTCTCATGTGAGTGCTCAGTGGAAATCCCTCACTGTTGAGGATGTGCTCAAATCAGTTATGTTGAAAACTCAGTTATGTCCCCAGCTGGGAGACACTTAACCCAACTCTGTTGTGCTTTACCAGGTACATGAACAGATGGGCTGCAAATTCTATCAGTTTTAGTAGGTTAGATCTAATTGCCTCAGAGTCCTGACTTCCTTATTACATATTTTTTTCCCACTTTCGCTGCACCATCACCCAGACATTTTTTCCCCTCACCAGGTGGCTTTGCTTCCTCCTTCCAGGAAGCAACTTCATCTATATTTTTATCTCCCATTACCCCTCCCTCTGCACGTCCCCCATCATGCTGAGAACTGCTGCTGTTTCTAGCCTCCAGGACTGCAAGAGATTAAATTTCTTATATGAGTGATTGTTGCATGCCACCCAGTTTTTATTATGACAGCCATAGAAACTAATATAGCCTTATTCATTCATTTATTTCAGAAATACTTATTGAGTACCTACCATGTACCAAGCTCTCTTAAAGATACAGAAATAAACAAGGAAAATAAAATCCTTGCTCTTTGAAGTTTCTAACCTAGTAAAGGAAGACAGATAAAAGAAGGAAACAAACAATAACTTCAGATAATGGAGAAAGCTATAAAATAAATACAATAAATAGGATAGAGTCTTTCTTTATAAGGCCACCAGTCATTGGATTTAGGGCCCACCCTAATCAAGTATGACCTCACCTTGATTATATCTACAAAGACCCTACTTGCAAATAAAATCACATGCACAGGTGGGGTTGGAGTATTCAAACTTCAATACATCTTTTGGGTAGCACAATTCAATCCACAACTGTGAGGGATGGCATCTCTATAAAGATAGTAAATAAACTAAGACCCAAATGATAAGCCATGTTATACAATACTACTATAGATTATAAACCAAGTTCTAATAGTTCTTGTAAACAAATTCAGTATGACCTAATGGGTATTCATTTGTGAAATAAACATCTTATAATTGGTATACTGGGTGCTAGAAATATGCTCTCACTGATGAATCAGTGGTATTCAAACTATACAAGTAGACTGACATGTTTTAGTCAGCATCGTGGTCCTCAACCTTTTTGGCACTAGGGACCAGTGCCCATATAAGAATCTAATGACTGATGATCTGAGATGAAGCTGAGGTGGTGAGGCTAGCGCTGGGGAGCAGCTGCAAATACAGATGAAGCTTTGCTCACTCACCCACCGCTCACCTCATGCTGTGTGTCCCAGTTCCTAACAGACCACAGACTGACCTGGGGGTTGCAGACTCCCAATGTAAACTATACCTTACATGAGCGGGGTATAAGTAAGACTTTGAAAGACTTCCTCCACTCTTCTTTTGAAATGGATTTCAAGGCATGGTTCTGTAATAGTCTGTGTCCAGACTTTATTTCAGAGAATTTTGGTTGCCAGTGGGTTAACTATAACCTGCCTCTTAGAATGCTGTATCTGTCTCAAGTCAGCCTTTCACTTAAGGGGTAACTAGAGCAATTACAAGGACAGAGAACTGTGACTTCGTGGAGTTTACAGAACAAGTTAAGTGAACTATTTTTATGCTTGCTTGCTTATAAATGTTTGCTATTTGTGGCAGAATTCCATCTGATATCAGCTGTCATTAACGTTCAATAGCAAAGTTATGGAGGGGTAGTTAGCCTTCCTCTACTTCTTAACTTTTGGCAGCTATAGAATCTACCAAAAATAATCTAATAGCTGTGCACATCTGAACTGCCTTGGTCTGTTCTCAATACCATGAAAACAGTGAAAGGCAAAATATTGACAGTCACTAAGGCTGCAGTCTAGTGGCTCAGGGGATCTTCACTGGCTCTGACCCCAGTCTCCATCTGAACTCTGTTATTTGGGCCTTATACTGACCATTTCTGACCTCATCCTGAATCTGAACTTCTTTTCTTCTGGCCCCTTCAACTGATGCCTTCAATTGCACTGTCTTCCCCTTCATCTATTTTAGTTTCCTTCCAGATGTTGCCTCCTGGACCATCCTTGGCTTCAAGGACGCTGTAGAAATTAAGTCCTATCCATCTAGGAGCCCAACCCAGGTTTCAAGAAGCCCACCTGGATCTAGTGCCCCTGTTTGACTTTTCTGGTCAAATCATTTTGACATTTTTCAGAGTTATAGGAAACATTCAAGTCAGTTTCTATCTGAGTTGTTATATATCTCACATTAGCAGTCAGCATATTATTGCACATTCATTAACTTGCATTTCAAATTGAATTGAGAAAAACAAAGAGGGACTGACTTTAATTTGTAGGCATCAAAATTTTACAGAGGAGGAATACAGATTGAATGGCACTGTGACCTGTAGCTACATATTGGGATCTGAATAGTTACTTTTGTCTGTGCCAAGCACTCACTCTTTGAGTTGCAAGACAATATTTGCTCACCTCATTTGGAAATTGGGACCAAATTAAGTCAGAAATTCCAGAAAAGAGGCTACTTCAGTAAGATCTACTTTCTGTCTCCTATTGAAGATTTAAAGGTGAAAATGACTTAGCAAAAACATTTTGATGAAAGAGGACTTTCTTTTTTGTAACTGATTAGGGTTTATTGATTTATAGTGCATTTACAAATTTAAATCAATGTGTTCTATAAAACATCAGCAGAAAGCCAGTACCATTCAGAGAAGAGAAGTCATGGCCTGATACCAAATCTGTAAATGAGGCTGTAAAGTAGAAACAACATTACTAAGATATAGGAAAAACTATCCTACAGGTTCCATGAATTGTGAATTCTACAATAGCTGAAAATAGAACCTGAATGTACTGTGTCAGTAAAGGGAACAAAGAGAGGTCATCAAGGCTGGGATTAACCTTGGACCCGGAACTAAGAAACTGCTCACAAGGGCCACAGAGTGAAACCTGATTCCTCTTGTTTGCGAAAGCTCTGGTACAATCACCCTTACGGAGGTTCAAAGTCTTGTTCTCCAAGGCATGTTGGGTGTTTGCCTTTCTACTACCCCTCCGTGGTGAAATCAAGGACAACCCCAGAAGCGTCAAGACTTTACAAGAAGGCAATTTGAGGGAGGATATAGAAGGGAGGAAAAGGACTCACATTTTATTGGCAATAGTGGAAGGGTTTATGGAATTATTGGTTGCAATAAGGGTCCCAAAGACAGTAACCACATGGGGGTCCCACCTGAGAATTGAGTTATGTCCTGGAATGTTCAGGTGAAGGTGGTGGAGGTGATGTGCGTGATGGGAGAGGCCTAAAGGGTAAAAAACAAAGTGGGAGACACTGATCACTGGCCCCAGAGCTAAAGCACTGAGGGTCAAACACCATCCTTTAGTTTCCTGTGCAGAGTGCTGAATGGGAAAGTTTGTTCTTCTGGGAGAATGTAGGTGTACAAGCTTTGTCTGAATGAAGAGGGAGATGTGGAATGCAGCATAGTAAGTTGGTGCAATGCAGATGGTATACCAGCTCAACCATTAGTACCTTTATCTGGTTCCTAGGAAGCTACATGGACCTGGAAAATAAAGTGCTGTGCTGCCTGAAAGCTACAGGCAACCACCTCCTGAGTGTCCTCTGGTGGAGTGCTAATGTGCTGACAGCAGCTGACCTCTTGAGAGTCAAGGCCACTCATAAGCTCATGTGATGTTGCCCAGTAATACCCACTGAAACTTGGAAAGGTAGGGTTCCATTGATTTTACAAATGGAGGCTAGACCAGGACTTGTTACCGCGTTCCCCTCACCTAACTTTATCCCAGAGCCAATGTGGGGAGAAAAACAGCTAAGTGAGCCTGGGTGTATAGAACATAAAGAATCAAGGACTTTTTGAACTTTATAAAATGGATTCCATGGGAGCCATGACAGTGATGTCAACTGGCACATAATGGGAACGTCTTTAAGGCATGACCAGAATGCCCCAAACCATTGAAAAGTCAGCCCTGACTGCCATTGATAAACCCCCAACTGCAGCAGCCAGTAAGCACAAGGATTCCACCTTGTAAGGACTATATAACCCAAACACCTCAGACAGATGATGCCAAGCCTGACCTGAGAGCATCACAGATGGGTATAATGAAAGCTGAAGACTCTGATCTCTGCCCATTGTAGCCATTGGCGTGGGACCCACACAAAACTATCCATGCTTTCAGTCAACAGAGCTCACTTTGGAGATGCTAAGGACTGTCATTTGTTCACTCTGTCGCATAAAACTGTGCACTTCCCCTCTCTGTGTGTTGTGGTAACCTGCGTAGATACCCGATTGGTTTATCTGAAAAGGTTCCACTCAATAAATCTAGCAATATAGAAAAACACGAATGTATTCAAGAGTGTTACCTTGGTAGCTGCTTTCCTTGCTCATGACCCTGTGCCCTTTCCCCTCTCTTAGTTTGGCATCCACAGCTCTGTGACAGCAGGGACTCTAGCTTCTGGTACTGGAGGATCAGCTCTGAGAAGTATATAAGGGAACATGCTTCCAAAGCAGATTCTGGCATTTGGGAATTTGAATATCTTAAATTCAGGGTACCTAACAGAGTCTCAACTGCGGGGCACAAGGTCACACGGTTAACTTGCTAGAGGGTGCAGCTGTCTTTCTTTTGGATTTTATAATGCACACTATGAGGGGAATATTGGACATTCCTTCTACTGTTGTAGGCATCTCAAACTCCTGAATTGGTTTTCCTACCACCAAACTAAAGGCCATTCTTGATAAATCTCTTTCTCTTTTTTTTCTTTTGATTGCTGAGCTGGTCTCCTAATAACTGAGATTCTATAGCAGTCATCTCTGACACATTCTTTTCCCTTCTCCCTTTAGTCAAGTAAGTAGTCTGTTTATTTCCCTTTGGCAAATCTTTATATCTAACTATTTTCCCACTCCCTGGCCACCACTGTATCTTAAGCTCTTACACTTTAATTTAACTAACAATCTACATACCAACCACCACGTTAGGTGTTAGAGATAAAAAGAAATACAAGATTTAGTCCTCATGACCAAGCTGTCATTGTGTTTGGGCAACCTGTAAATATGAGAAAACCTGCATTGTTTTCGGTAAAATAGAGTCTGAATATGTTGCCTGAAAAGCTTTTGTTTTTGCTTGGTCTGCTTTTATTTGTTCTACAATCAGTACTTCAGTGAGATCCTGACTATTATCCTCAGGCCTTTCCTCAAGGTAGTACCCACCAAGACCGACCAACAAAAACAAAAATCTCTATGCAGTGATTAACGACAGAGATGTTCTGAGAAATGATTTGTTAGGTGATTCCATTGTTTGTGAACATTGTAGAGTACAATCACGCAAACCTAAGTGGAATAGTCTTCTACTGTAATTGTATGTGCTATATTTGCAGCTGCTAGGTTTACGCCAGCATCACAAAAAACACCTGAGTAATTGTAGTGTGAGCTCCACCCCCCCACCCCCACAGTTGGCTTTCCTTTTTGAAATGCAGTTGACTAACTTAAGCTTAGATTGTAGAGGCATCCACTTCAGAGAGGTGCCTGCTTCAGTGACAGCCATCTCCAATAAATGAATTGGCCAGCCAGCACCATGAAGAGCCAGGCTGCTTGCCCCCACTGAGGCCTCTTTGTTTCAGAGATCTTTTTATTTATATTTTTTTTACATTACTTACTTAATTAATTTATTTTCAGCAATGCAAGGCAAGTTTAATATTTGTTTTGTTTTTTAACATTTTATTTTTTTAAATTTTTTTCCTCTCTCTCCTACCCCCACCCCTCTGGTAACCATTAGTCCACTGTCCATGTCCATGAATCTCTGTCCTGTTCATATATTACTTTTAGGTTTATATCCCACATATAGGTGATATCATATGATTTTCAACCTTTTCTGTCTGATGTTTCAGAGATCTTAATTGATTAACTATTTAGGTCACTTGTTTTTACTCTTCCCACATTTTAAATTCCCACTCTTATGTTTTAAATTCACCAATAAAGAGTGACCCTAGGAAGACCTCAGCTTGACCCTAATAAAAACAGAAGCCCAGGCCCAGACCAGTCCTCTTTCCCTCTCTTCCTCTCCTGTTCTCCATCCCTCCCTCCCTGAGAGCTCGGTATATGCCCCCTGGTGCGCCTTGTACATTTTAGGACCAATAGATTATAAACTTTTTTCCTTCAAAGTTTCCTAATAGTTTTTACTGAGGGGGCATCTTGCAACTGTAATAAGAACCACAAGGGTTGGGCCAGTAGTACCAGTGGTTTAGAAAAGGGAGATGTCTGTGGGAAGCTCACTGGGGCCCAGGTCAGTGTCCCCAAGGCATTTCTAGCCAAGAGCATTACTATGGATAGACTGAGAACAGCATAAAACATAATGCTTTGTGTTCAGACATTACCATGGCTACTACGTAACTAGGCAATAGGAATTTTTCCGCTCCATTATAAATAATCTTATGGGACCACCGTTGTATATGCAGTCTGTCATTGACCAAAACATCACTATGCAGCACATGACCGTACTTGCAGCTAACTTACTTTATCTCAGGTAATGATCTAAGTGCTTAAGAAAAATTAGCTCATGTTATAAATATAGCTGTCAACCCTTTGTGGTAATTGTTATGATTATTCCCATCATATGAATGAGAAAATTGCAGCACAAAGAACTTAAGCAAATCTCCCAAAACTTTATAACATGAAAGTGGCAAAACCCGCGTTCAGATCTAGGTGGAGTCCTAACAGGTCCTAGGCTCTATTTTCCAACTTATTTGACTGGAACTCCTGGTAAAAAATATATTTTGCACTGCGACCCAGTATTATCTTGACTTTTCAGATGATGAAAACAAAGTCTGAGGTTTAAGGAAATTTCTCAAGTAAAGGGCAGAACTAGGATTTGAACACAGAAATCTGGCTTCAGAATCTGTGCTCTTATATCACACTGTGTCATATAATCTTAGCTTAATATATATTTTTAATAATTATTCTAGTTTGGATTATGGGATATTTGCTTTAGTTTTTCAATGTATAGTTTTCTGGCATGAGAAACAACAGACTTCTTCCCTGAAATCTCCACAAAAGGTGATTTGGCATCATGCAGACAAGATGGACACACTCTGTACTTGAACTACCCCATTTTTCTCTCTGTTGAGCCAGCTATGAATTCTAACAGAATGGTCAATAAATGCATTTGCCTTTATCAAGTTTCTACAATTTGGAGTTAGACAATAATTTATAGAGTTCAACACAGCACTCGAGGCAAATAGACATTTAGAAATGATCTTATAGTCATAACCTGATTAGTTTTTCACAGAACTGTCTCATTGGACCTCAGAAAAACTTATACTAGAAAAGATGTGCAAGAGGTTTGGCTAAAAGTTTAACAATTATATTGATCCAGCTTTGGTTTCTGTTTCACTATTGTTTTCCTGTTTGCTGTCTCATCAACTTACACTTTGACCTTTATTATTTTCTTTCTTGCTTACTCTATCTTTTCTAGTTTCTTAAGGGAAAATTGAAGCCAATTATTTAAGACCTTGTTTTTTTTCTTTCCTAATGTAGGCATTTAGTGCTATAAACTTCTTTTTAAGTACTGCTTTACTGGCATTCCAGAAATTTCATTATGTTCTGTTGTCATTTTCATTCAGCTGAACATATTTTCTAATTTCTCATTTGATTTCTTCTTTGGCCCATGGGTTATTTAAAAGTATATTATTTAGTTTCCAAATATTTGGGGATTGGAATTCAGATATCTTTTTATTATTAATTTCCAATTTAATTGCATTGTGTTCAGAAAATATTTTTAATATAACTTGAATCCTTTCTAATTTACCGAGACTTGTATTATAGTCTAGAATAAGGTCTGTCTTGATAATGTTCTGTGGGGTTCTATAAATTTGTCAGTTAGGTCAAGTTGGTTAATCATGTTGTTCAAATCTACTATATCCTTGATCTTCTATTTATTTGTTCTATCAGTTACTGGGGGAGGGGTTTGAAATCTATGATAATAATTGTGAATTTATCTCTTTTTCTTCAAAGTTCTATCAGGTTTTGCTTCATGTATCTTGGAACTTTATCATTCAGGGCATAAATGTTAAAAAATTATTAGATCCTTTTGATTAGTTGGCCCTCTTGTCTTTATACCTGGTAATATTCTTTAATATAATATAGCTCCTCCAGCTTTCATTTAACTAGTATTAACATGGTATATCTTTTCTTATCCTTTTATTTTTAACTTGTTTGTGTCTTCATATGTAAAGTACATTTTTGTTTCTTATAGAGAATAGATAGTTGCTTTTTAAAAATTTAATCTGAAAATCTCTGGTTTCTTCCCCTTCCCCCCAGCTTTATTGAAGTAAAATTGACAAATAAAATTGTAAAATATTCAAAGTGTACATCATACAATCTACAATCTCTGGCTTTTAATTGAGGATATTTAGACTATTTGCATTTTGTATAATTATTGACATGATTAAGTTTGAGTATGATCATCTTATTTGTTTTCTATTTGTCTCATCTTTGTTTTCTATTTTCTATTTTTCTGCCTTTTTTTTACTGAGTATTTTTTATTTTAGTCTGTTTTGTTGGATTATATGCAATAACTCTTTATTATTTTAATGGTTGTTTAAAGGTTGATAGTATAAACCATTAAGTTATCATTGTCTATCTTCAGGTGATATTATACCATTGACATAGCATAAGAATATTTCGATTGTGTATTTCCATTTTTCCTCTCCTTAGTTTTTTGCTATTGCTGTCACACATTTTACTTATACATGTTATAAATTCCATAATATATTGATATTATTTTTGTTTAAACAATTAACAAGATGGGCACATTCTATACTCAAACAACTAAAGAAGTTTAAATACTAAGGAAAATCCTAGTATTTAGTACTTAGTATTATTTAGTACTTAGTATATTTTTTGTCATGTAGTTATCCTTTCCAGTGTTTTTCATTTCTTTTTGCAGATCCAGGTTTCCATCTTTATGCATGAAGGACTTACTGTAACATTTTTGTGATGTGTATGCTGGTAACGAATTCTTTCAGCTTTTGTATGTATGCTAAAGTATTTTGCTTTTATTTTTTTATGTTATAAAAATTCTTATTAAATTTAATGGACCAAAGGCCATTTGCTTCAGAGCAGGAGATATTCCAAGCTAAAAGGGGAATTGGAAAGAGAAGCCTTTATAAGAGTGACTCAAAAGATTTTCTTCTTCCAATTTTATCAAGGCATATTTTATATATCATAATTCACCCATTTCAAGTGTGTAATTCAGTAATTTTTAGTAAAAGTGTCAAGTTGTTTTCACTTTTCTTTTTGAAAAATATTTTTGCTAGTTGTTATAGAATTTTAATTTCACAGGTTTTTTTCCTTTGGTCCTTCAATGATTCTGCACTGAAGTTTTCTTGCTTGTATCTGTTTCTGACAAAATTTGTTGTCACCTTGGTCTTTGTTCTCTATGTAAACATTTTTTTTTCTTTTCTTTTTTTTTAACCTCAGGATGCATTTAAGGTTTCCTCTTTGTCACTGGTTTTGAGCAAGTTGATTATGATGCAATTTGATATAATTTTCTTCTTATTTCATGTGGTTGGGATTAATTGCACATCCATTAATGATTCATGGATTTAAAGTTTTCATCAAATTTAGAAAATGTTTTCTTTAAATATTTTTTCTGTTTCCCCACTTAGAGACTACAAGTATACATATATTATGTTGTCTGAAGTTGTTCCACGGCTTATTTACGCTCTTTGCTTTTTAAATTTTTAATTTCCTTTTATTACGTGCTTTATTTTGAACAGTTTGTATTACTGTCTTCGAATTCACAAATCTTTTTTTTTTACAATGTTTAATTTGCCTACTCTAATTATTTTTCACCTCAAAAATTTCAGTTTAATCATTGGAGTTCAATTTTGAGTCTTTTTTTTTTTTTATCTTTTATGTCTAGCCTCTTGAACATATGGAAAAATAATTATAATAACTGCTTTAATGTCTTTGCTTAATTCTAATGTGTTAGTTTTAGTTTTGTTTCAAATAATTATTTTAGGTTGTACTTTTTTCATCTTTGAATGTGTTTTTCTATAATCTTTCATTGGATGCCAGCCATTGTGAAATTTGCCGTGTTACTAGCTGAATAATTTTGTAATCTTATAAATATTCTTGAGTTTTATTCTGTGATGTGTTGCTTGGAGGTTTGATTCTTTAGGGTCTTACTTTAATAATTTAGTAAGAAGTCCTAAAAGAGGACTTAGGCTAAAGCTAATTATTCCCCACATATTCCACCCAGTGCCCATGAGTTATGAGTTATTTAATCTGACCGGTGATGACAGACATGATTCCTGGCCCCGTGTAAATGCCGGAGCTGTTCCCGCTCGTCCTTTCAGATCATTCTTTCTCAAGGCCCCAGGTTTCCTCACGTGCATGTGCAGATCAGTATTCTGATGAATTCTTGAAGGATTGTCTCTCTGTACAGCTCTCTAGTCACCTTAATCTCCCTGGAACTTCAGCTCCGTCTCCTCAACTCGAGTCCACTGGGCTCTGCCTGGGTGCCCACTCCCTCACTGTGGCCTGGAAACTGTTTCAAGGCAGTAAGCTGGATCAGTTGTTGGGCTCACCTTGTTGGTTTTCTGCCTCTCAGGGGTTACCGCTCTTCATTGCCTGATATCTAGTGTCTTAAAGTTTCACACGTATTTTTCTGATTTGTTGTTCTTCTCTCAAGTTGAGAGGGTAAATCCAGTCCCTGTTGTTCCTTCTTGACTGGAAGCAGAAACCTGTCAAAGTTATATTTTTGAAAATTCAATTTTATTTAAAGGTAAAAATAGGCAAAAATTTGATGGATCTTCCCCAGAATCCTTTTGAGTGTCTTTCTTAGGACAGCCTCCACCAACACTCATTTCTCTAATGTTAAAGTAATTTTTAGTATTGCCAGGGATCTGGAGAGAAATAAGGGACACCAAAAGGTAAACGGTAGCAGCTTCCCCAGCTAAGTATCTTTCTTTATCATTTAGGGATATTTCTTATTAAATATAAGATTGTTCTTGTGGGCTCACTCTCTTTCTCCCAGAGTTTCAGAAGTAGAAAAACTTCCCCACTCCCACCACCATTCCCAGGAAGCACATGTGACTGAATTTGTCTATCTAAATGTTCCAATTAGTCCAGATAACATCACATGGAGTCCCACATGGCCAGAATAAACATTGGCAGCTGTGTGTTCTGAAGCCTCAAGTACTGTATGTGTATGAAAGAGGGCAAGAAAATAAGGAGTTGCTTGTTGCTTCAGAGATACTCTGGTTGGGTGCACGCTAGGTTTGGAATGAGAGACTGACCTCGCTGGTGCAACTTTTTTCGGCTTACTGGCTAAATCTTGGACAAGTCACTTAATGTTTCTGGTTTCATTTTCTCCCATCTCCAGCCACAAACATAATCTGCTCAGCTGCATTGCTTTGAGAATAAAATGTGCTGAGGCTTGAATGTTCTGTGTATTGGCTTAGTAAATAGAAATTGGGTACAAGAAGACCAACTGAGATATTAATTGGAAACCAAGTAGATACAAAAAATAGATGAGAATTGAGACTTTTCTTTCCCAAACAAAAAACTCTTTCTAGTTTGACTTTAATAATACATTTTCGACATGCTCTCTGCTAGCCATCTACCACTTTGTGAGTTCTGTTGCTTAATTTGTTTTAAATCTATATTTTCAGTTCTCTGAGATGAAAGGGGTGAGCAATGGGGTGAATGACTTTACCTCTTTTTTGTCCCCTTGGACATCACTATGCTTTAACACTACAGGTCTAGGGAGAGAAATAATTCTGGTTTGTTGTTTTCAGAGCTTGAAATCCCATTGAGGTAACAGGTGAAGTTCATAGAAGGATAAACATATGTCAAGTACTAGAGCCTGGAAGAGACAGAAAGAACAGGAGTAATTTATATGAAAGAGCCATCACCACCATCGCCTCTAGTTTAGAAGATCGTGTAAACCCATCAGTATGACCTGCTTCATCAAGTCCAAGTATAAACACAGTCACCCCACTTTCATTTTCCTAATAAAACACTTGAGTACACACATTCCCCATTCACAAAAAAATAGTGTTATAAAAACCTGGGTCTCAGTCTTTTGCAGTGCAGAAGAATGGTATTGGAAATACATACTTCATGTTTTCCCTAACTAGATAGTGGCTATTAACAGTATTTGGTACTAGGAATGGTATCACACACAAAAAAGAAAACTGATATTCGAGATGGAAATCTGAGATTGGTCATCAAACTGATCAGGCTGTAATACAGTGATAACCTCCTGGCCAGTGGAAAAATAAGACACAGGTAGTCTATGGCATGCAGTAGCAAAATAAGTATTTAAATTATGGCCTGGGATTGCCTAGGATAAAGTACTTTTTGAAGACATGACTTTGGGACACTGAATAGCTACTGCATTTAAAATTTCTGTTGAGAATAATGATGCAAGGCCCATGAGGTTGGACGGCTACTTCTCACTGCACTAAAGAGACTTAAAGAAAGAAAATACAAACTCAGGACTTTAAAAATTCAGCTTAAGACAGTCAGAGAATCTGAGAACTTCTAAGATGTCCCTAAAAGAATCACTGATCTCTTGTAGCCACAGGACTGATACAGACCCACGTTTGGATGATTTGGGCTGCAGGATTATAAGAGAAGCTAATTTAGCAGCCTCTGTAGTTTCCTAATGTGAATCACAGGACATTAATTGAGAGGAACTGTGACTCTGAGAATTGGAATGGGGACATTTGTGTGGATTTGGACAAATAAAAAACTTATGAAACACCAAGGTCCCTAAGTTACCATTACAAGTAGGATCACTCTCTTCTCCACATCTGAGGAAACCAGACTATGTTTCCTGGTTGAAAAAACCCTGTTAGATTGGAGTGCTGTTCTAGAGGATGAGGAGCATGAAATTAGAGAAATAGGGAGAATAGGTAAATAGTTATTTTTAAAGAGAAATTGACTGAGAATTGTCCAGAATTGAAAAGTAAGAACCTCCATCTCAAATAGGATTAAAAAATGATGATAAAATATGTATAGTGTTTTCTATTTATCATGTATGTAATATATGTATTATATTATTACATTCATCAGTCATAGAAGAGATTTTCTGATTGAACAAGAAACACCATCTAAATATATGCTACTTATAAGAAATCCATTTAAAGTTTTAAAGTGAAGGAAAATGATATACCAAGAAAACATTCCTTCAAAAAAGTTAGAATGACAATATTAAATGTTATGGACTAAATGTTTTATCTCCTCAAATTCATATGTTGAAGCCCTAACACCAATAGGACTGGAGGTAAGGCCTTTAGGAAATTAATTAAAGTTAAATTAGTTCATAGAGTAGGACTTTGATCTTGATTAGTGTCCTTATAAGAACAGAGAGACCAGAGCTACCTCTCTTTCTCAGAAAACCCACTGAAGAAACGTCTTGTAAGCACATAATGAGAAGGCAGCCCTCCGCAAGCCAGAAAAAATATTCACCAGAAACCAACCATGCTGACATCCTGATCTAGAACTTCCAGCCTCCAGAACTGTGAGAAAATAAATTTCTGTGATTTAATCTATCCAATGAATGATATTTTGTTATGGCAGTCTACGCTGACTAACACATTAATAGTAGATAAAATAGATCCTGTGTCCAGAAAAAAAAAAAGCATTATTAAGAATAAAGAGAATCGATATTGCAGGATATTTTTAAAATCACAGAAAGTTAAAACAATTTGAATTTGTACACATCTAATGATTTGGTGTCAATATATAAATCAAAAGTATGTAGAATCAAAAGATCATTTGACAAGTCCACAATTTTAGAGATTTTAACATATTCCCCTTAGAAATTCTAGATCAAATGTAAAATTACTATGGATATAAAATTAGCAAGCTTGATATAGAGAACCCTATGCCCAGCAAATAGAGAATTAAGTGCCTATGAAACACTTCAATGAATTTATTAGGCCACAAAAGAAAAGAATTGATATTTTTTTTAAAAAAACTCTTTTTGACCATGATGCTTTAAAGTTTAAAATAAATTGCAAAGAAATAACCCCAAAGACATAGAGTGGGAAACCAAAACTAGTTTTTTGAAAAGGATAAAGGATAATAGCATAGATAAAGTCTGGTAAGATTAATCACAGAAAAAGAAAAAAAAAAACAACAGAGTAAAGGCAAAAAAAACTTTAATACAAATGAAAAGGAATGTGAAAAAATTATAAAACAATTTAATGTAAATGAGAACCAGTAATATATTTTAATAATACACAATAAGTTTATTTCAATAATCCAAATGTCAATAGATTATAACATCATTTCATAACATTCAATACCAATGCACAATTAAATCTCTCCATTTCACCCAAGAAAACATAAGCTGTGATTAGAAGGGAAATCTCTAAACCTATTAAAGGTGTCCTATAGGAAACCTATATCAAATATCATCATATTTTACTGGTTAGAAATTAGAAAATGTCTCTTTAAAATCAGGAACTAGATAAGGTTGCCCATTATCACAACCTTTATTGAATGTCATAGCTCTGTCTTCCTCCTGCAGAGCAAAAGAGTTTTAAAATTCTTTAATTCAGAGATGGCTTAGCATTCCCTGAATATATTTCCAAATATACTTGATAAGAAAAAAAAAAAGATCCAAAAGAAGGTATGAGATCCAAGAAGCAACAAAAATTAATAAAATTGTGCAATATTTTAGAAATGTAGATGGGGACACAATTATGTTATAATTTTAAAGCTTAGAGAATTGATTTAACCCATTCTTTTCTATTCAAGAAATATTTGTTAATATCCTATTGTGGGAAGTATGTGTTTAAATTTTTTATTATAGAAATTTTCAAACATATCCAAAAGTAGAATAATACAATGAACCATCATGAAACAAGCTTCAGCAATAACTAATATTTTGTTCATCTTGTTTCATTAAACTCTCCACTTTGCCGGGGTGCTTTCAGTATTTAACACAACTCCCAGATACATATAATTTTTCCCATAGATACTCCGAAATGCATCTTTAAGAAATAAAACTCTTTAAAAAGATAACCACAGTACCATTATCTCATTTAATAATCACCCTAACATTATCTTATACCCAGTCAACCTAGAGCTGACTTGAGTAAAGGCCATTTTATATATATATTCAATACTTAACTGTCAAGAATGTCTTGATAAAGTTTGTCAGATGCCTGGTAAAATCTTAATACAGGATCTCTCTAGAGTTTTCTTCTAATCCATCAACTTTTACAAGCAAATGCATTTAATTTGGCATTCCATTTTTTTATTTATTAAACCTGAGAAATTGTCCCAATGATCACTGCTTCTTTTTTTTCACAAGCCATCAGTTTAATAATGCACTTTGAAATTTCACATGATGGTAGCTTCTGAAATAATTCATTTCTCCCCTTTGAAACATTGGATAAGAAACCTCTGTCTTATCTTGATACCATTCCTTTTTTCTTGGTCATTATTTTGCAATAGCCTAATCAGATAGGTTTGCACCAACATCTGAAGTCAGAAATTAAAAATAACTTTAAAGAGAGGTGTGAACACACCAAAGGCCAGGAGTGGTGGGAGGGACTACCAAATGGAGATTATAGTCTGCCAAGGGCAAATTTTCCTACCTGTCACAGTTGTAGGGGATCTGGTTCTGGTGATGTTTGTCTTTGCTGAATGTTACATGCCCCATATACCCCATACCCCAGTTTAAAAGCTGAGAGAAGTAATCTGTATATCAGACCCTCATGCCATTTCCATCTTCACCCCACCCCTTGCCCTTGTCAGTAAAGCCACTCAAATATCAAGGGATATCCTTTTAAGTAACATGTAAGTTAGCTTAAGAAAGTTTTCAGCTCTGAGATAGAACTCTGAGGAGACCTAAATGGATTTAAGGGGAAAATCCAAGGGTGGATAGAAGGGTTGACTAGACTAGATGGGTTGGAAATGATGGAGGTCAGAGCAGCGGGAATTCTGACTGCAGGGCCAGAGGACACTCATTCAGACTCTCCATCATCTCATCTCTCAGTCGCTAGCGAGCTCAAAAATCAGGAGCTTGTTATATAGCCATGGCAAGCCTTCTCTTGGCCTCAGCCATGCTCTTCTGGGGAAGGAGAGTGAAGAATTCACTGTATCTCTGATGGAAAAGTGTGGTCATAAATGTGTCTCCCCAGAAGTCAGGCCTACCCCTTGGCCAGGCCTGTAGAGAGGGTCTCTTTTTTCCATTCTAGCCTTGGGAGGCACTTTGCTACTCCTACCAGCAATGTCTTTGGCAGGTTCCCCTGTGACTTCTTGGGTAAGTTCTTAATTCATTTTTTCTGCTTCCTCTAGGAGCTCCCCTGTGCAGCTATTTGCCTAATCTGAGTTCTCCAAGAGATGTCCTTCTACCTTTGCAAACTCTCCCGGAGCCAACTTGGACAAAGGCCAAAGAGGACTTTAGTTCCTTTTTATGTTCTGAGTTTATCTTTGAAATCAAGCTCTCTTTTCCACAGGGAAATTGTAAGCTCTCTTATTATGAATGAAAACAGAAGTAGCTTGTTAACAACACCAGTTCTTAATTACCTGTGCTTTGTTTTGTGGTTTGGCAAGCTTTCCTGACCTGAAAGAGAAAGAAAAAGAAGACATCTTTGCAAAAGACAAAAAAAATAAAAAATAAAAATAAAAAAAAAGCTCAGTGCTCTTAATAGTTTCTTTGGTATACATTGTCCTTAATGTTAGTCTTCTTATGCATGGAAGGTCTCCTAATGTTGAACTAGATAAACTCAGGACCAGGAACTACTGGGATGCAAAAGTGATTTGAGTAGACAGAATGGGGGCCTACAACTCGTTTTCTTCCAGCTATTTGATATTTTCTCTGCCAACTATAAATCATTTGATGCATGCTTTTTGGAGTACCACCACAGATTTCTTTTTTTTCTTTTCAATTGTGGTAAAATATACATAATATAAAATTTACCATCTTAACCATTTCTAAGTTCAGTAGTGTTAAGTGCATACACATTATTGTGAAACCAAGTTCCAGAGTGCTTTTCATCTTGCAAAACTGAAACTCTGTCCTCAATAAACCATAACTCCGCTACCTCCTCTAGCTTCTAGCAACCATCATTCTTTCCATCTCTACGAAATTGCCTACTCTAAGTATGTCATGTGAGTGTATTCACACAGAATTCGTCCTTTTGCATCTGGCTTATTTCACTGAGCATAATGTCATCAAGGTCTATTCATGTTGTACCACAAGCTACATGTAGCATGTAACACAGATTTTTTTTTATCATCCACCTGACTTTCTGAGCTTTTTCCTTTCCTTCACTTTCACAATTATGCTAACAACAGATGAATCTGTTAACAACAAAATGTATTATTTTTAAGGGAGAAGCAAGAAAATTGAAGATTTTAAAAAAAGGCACATTTGAGAGAGGAACAAGGAAAAGTAGGAGGGTAGAGAAGGTTTGAAAGCATTGATGCAGCAGCAGAAATGGGGTGGAGTGGGAGCCACAAGGCAACAAAACTGGGAGTGACAGAATGAGACACTAGCCACCATCTCCCCAAGAAAATTCTGAGGGCGAAGTTTTCCTCATCACCTGCCAAGCCTTCATGCAGCCTCAAGAATAGAATCTCCACCCCTTGAGGAGTCTCTCTGGCCCAATGAGACATGAAAATGTCGTTACTAAACTGCCCAGTCCATCCTCTGATGTGAATCAATTCCTCATCTTCATCACTCTGAACCCATCTAGTGAGTTCCCTGGAAAGTCTGGTCTGTACCCAGTGAACATCTTCACAATCACACCTTTTCTCCCACAGAAACCCCACCTCCTCTCCCCAGCAGGTACCTCTGTCATAATTCCCTGCAGAGATTCTTTTATTTTCGCACACACCATTCATCTCTGATCCCAAGTTGGGTTCTGTGCCTTCTCCCAGCCTTCCAGACCTTGCTCTTTTTCTTCTTGCCAAATGATCTCAACTGTCCTGACACTCAGACCATCAGACCACATTGTTTTCTCTCTTCCATTTTTGTTATCAAGTCACTTAAGAGGAAGCTCCTGACTCAGTCTTTCCACTTCAATTTCTGTCTGTCTTTACATACTGCCCTCTCCTTTCCTTCACCGTCTCATCTACATGAACCTTTTCCTCCATTCCATCTATTTCAGCCACCCAGTCCCAATGCCAAACCCTGGATCTTGTCCAGAAAATGTGCCACTTCTAAAGTCTCAAATTCAAAATCTCTTCCTCCAAGCCCATCTTCTATCCTCGCTCATTAGTTCCAGGATGCCCATGGGAACAACTCTTTGGCCTCATTGAAACCCCTATCTGTGGATCTCATCATGTTAGGTCTCCAGTGTCCATCCAATATTCCATGGCCCAGAATTATAATCACTCCCTGACAAACACCACAGCTTTCTTTTTTTCCCTCAGCTGTATAAATAGAAAAACCTTGTCCTTGACAGTGGCAGCCCCACCTTCTGCACGCCTGCAGCTGGACATTACTGAAGCATTCACCTGCCTAGGCAGACTGATCTTATTCTGAGATGTTATCACAAACTTTAAATGGACTTTAAGGAGCCAGTGCACTATGCTTCACTAATAAGTCTACTCTTCCACTCCCTAAAATAACTACCTAAGGCCTTTATGTCTCTTCTTAAGCTTTCAAACACACACACACACACACACACACACACACACACACACACACACACAACTCCCCAGTCATAGTGTCTGCAGTTCACTTTTTATAACTTCAGTATTACCAGTGTTATCTTATTTGTGTGCCTGTCAATTTAAGCTTTCATTCTAAGTATGATTAGGTCTCATGGACAAGGGGCCCAGCCCTAGATGTGGTGGGCATAGGGAGTCCTGTGAGGGTGTGATCGAGAGAGGGACACATGCAAACACCAAGATAAACAATCATGGGGTCTGCTGGAAGTGAGTATGCCCTCAGGTTCTCCAAGTCCTGCCAGAGACAACACCATGCTTCTTGTACTACAGATGTTTACATTGGTGTGGATCCATCCATCACCTGGAGGATCTTCATCCTTGGGCCTTCCCATTCTTGCTCTCTCTCCATGTGTTCTTCTGTATGTTCTTCCTACTCATCAAAGGTTTAGGAGAACCACAGAAGGCAGAGACCAGTGTCTGCCAATGAATGAAGGTTATATTAGTTTCCTAGTGCCTGCCATAAAAAGTACCAAAACTCAGATGGCTTAAAGCAATAGAAATTTGTTTTCTCACAGTCCTAGAGGCTAGAAATCTGAAATTAAGATGTCAGCAGGACTGTGTTCCCTCTGAATCCTCTAGGGGAGATCCTTCCTTATCTCTTCTAGTTTCTGGTAGTCCCAGGCCTTCCTTGACTTATAGTCACATCACTCAGGCCTCATTTTCATCAAAAGCAGCATGAATCAAAAAAGCAGGATTTGGCAAAACTCTTCAGCATCTCTATGAAGATCCTAATAATCTCTTTGAAGTTTCTTCTGCTACCTACCACTGGGGTCAAACGTTCCACATAGGTATGAGGATCAGACCCAGGAGAGATTAGGGATCCACTGAACATCTACATAAAATGGATAATGATACTACGGAATGATTAAACTCTGTATTGTTTAGCAATTACTTAAAAATGTACCAATTATAATTTGTAGAATACTTTGCATTAGGGTGTGATTAAATGGAGCTCCAGAAGAATTAAGTAAATTGAGCTTCTGTTTCTTGAATTATGCCAGGCAAGTCCATTTAGTACTGGTGAGTGGTGCAGCTGGAGCAGGATCCATGGAGGTTCTGATCCTTCTGGATGTCATCTACACATCTTCACACTAAGATTAGGGTCCCAGCCCAGCCCTCACAAAAGCACCAGTCCTGCTTTTAGAGAATGCTAACACCTCAAATTGATGGATATGCTATGTTCTTTTTTTAAAGGCATAATCCTTCTTTAATGTCAATTAGTTAGAAAATGCTGCCTTATTTAGGGCAGTGGAGGAAAGATTGACATTAATATATTTTGATTTTAAAAATGATAAATATAAAGGCTCAGTTGTGATAGTCCACTGAATGAAACTTGTGAAGAATTTATCACATCCTAAATTTGCACTTTTTGGAGGCTTACAAACATATATATTTTTTTTAAATAAAGAAATTACATTTAAAAATGATCTGTATCAACATGTAATAAATTCGCAGTATTGTTAATTTCTACCCATGTTATACAATAAAAATTTTCTATTTCTGTTGCTGATAAAAGGTTATAGAACTCAAAAAACAAAAGAGTCCAGTCCAGGGTGTCCAGAGTTAAAGAGGGCCATACTCCAGCCCGCATCTCTTTCAGATGGGGCTCATGGTTTCCTGTGTCCAGCCATTGGTTCGGGAGGATTTCTGATACCAAAGAGAAGGCGCAGAATCCTGCTTCAGAAAAGCGAATCCTTCATAAAGGTGGAAAATGCAGGTTGGAATTTCCATGCATCAGTCAGCCTTAGATAGCTTATGTTATGATAACAAACATTCTCCAGACTCTCTGCGACTAACAGCAACCAAAGTTATGGCATATTGGCTGCAAGTCAGCTGAGCCTCGGCTCTACATTCACTTCATTCCACAAGACTGAGCAAGCAGCCCCTCTCTGGGATATACTGGCCTTAAAACAGAGGGCAAAGAATGACAGAGGAACCAAAGAAAGGATCTTAAAATCTCTACTTAGAAGCAACACACATCACTTCCAGTCACATCATGTTAGCCAAAGCAAACCATCGGGCCAAGTCTGAGGTTGCTGGGCCAGCAGCAAGAAACATGAACAAAAACACAACCTACCAATCCTACAAGCTCAGAGAGCAGGAGTGGATTGAGTTTGCAGAATTAGTTGCATGAACTGATTGTGTCTTCTTAGTTAATAACTGTTTAATCGATATCTATATCTGAAGCTTGTTTCATCCTAACTTTGTAGTGAGGCTGTGTGTGTGTGTGTGTGTGTGCGCGCGCGCGTGTGTGTGTGTGTGTGTGTGTGTGTGTGTGTGTTTGGGGTGGGAGTGGGACCAGGTGTCTGGATAACCCTGACCTTGTGTAATTTCTTTGACAGTTACCCTTATGTAGCACAAAGAACCTAAACTGCACATATGCCTTCCCCGGGTTCTCTGACAAAGGCCTATGGCTCCACAAATGCTGCCAAGATGAATTTCATCCCTTCGAGACTTTTCAAAGTTTGGCTTCTGCAGTTTTACCCAATCTCTCTTCTCCATCATCAAATTCTTTCTTTTTACTAAATCATTCTCATCAACACATACACATGCAGAAGTTTTTCTCATCTTGAAAAAACATGGACCTTGAAGGCATTATGCTAAGGGAAATAAGTCAGACAGAGAAAGACAAATACCATATGATCTCATTTATATGTGGAATCTTAAAACAAACAAATAAACAAACCAAACTCATAGAACAGATTGGTGGTTGCCAGAGGCGGCGGCGGGCGGGTGGGCAAAATGGGCGAAGGTAGTCAAAAGGTACTTCCAGTTACAAAATAAATAAGTCTTGGCAACGTAATGTTTGGCATGGTGACTGTAGTTAATACAACTGTATTGTGTATTTGGAAGTTGCTAAGAGAGTAGATCTTAAAAGTTCTTATCACAAGGGAAAAAATTGTAACTCTATATGGTGATGGATGTTAACTAGACTTATTGTGATCATTTCACAATATATACAAATATTTGAATTGGTATGTTATACACCTAAAACTAATATAATGTTATATGTCAATTATATTTCAATTAAAAGAAGAAAAACACAAAACAAAACTTTCAAACACGCAACCCCTCACTGACTTATATCTGTTTCTTTTCCTGGAAAAGCATTTCAAAAAAATTGTCCACACTTCTTTGTACTTCAACTTCGAGACATTCAGTACCAGCTCACCTCAATCTGTCTTCTACCTCCACATGCCACAAACTCCACATCTGAAGAGATCACGAGGAATCTCCACATACTAAATCTAATAGACATTGTGGGGGTTCAGAATGAGCCACCCTAAGATGTGCCTCAGTCATATATATGCACATTACTTTGAGCTAAAGGTGATTTTAGCTTCAGGCACAAGAGAAACTTCTGTCCTTTCCTTTAACTACCTAGAAGAACCTGAATTAGGAGCCTTGCCCATAACAAGAGATTATTAGAGAGAACTTCTTTTGACCTATCTATAAGGCAGCGCTAACTTCTATTTACTAAATGTCTGTTCTTATCATTCTGCAAAGACACTGTGAAGAGCCCAGGGAGCATTACATCATCCCTAGCCCAGGATGTCTTATATACCTCAATTCCCCTCTCTATCTCTGAACCTCTCGTGCATGTGGGGTCTCTAGCTTTCTCATGTATGCAGAGTTCTCATACATATGTACATATTAAATTTGGTTATTTTCTCTTGCTAATCCATCTCATGTCATTTGATTATCAGACCAGCTAGAAGAACCTTGAGGGCAGAGGAAAGTTTGTTCCTCCCCCACAGCATTTTTCAGTCTTCAAATGTTGGTTTTTTATGGCATTCAACACTATAGTCTATAGGGTCTGCTGAGATACTCTCTTCTCCCAGCTTCCTTGATAAGACCCTTTCCTCAATTTCCTTCTCATTTCTGGTCAGTCTCTTTGAAAGGAAACCCTGACATCTTTTTGGACCTCTTCACATTTATATCCACTGATCATTTGACCTGTTCACTGGGACATGGCACAGGTATTTCAGACTTCTGAGGTCCAAATTTGAATCCTTGATCTCCCTTCCAAAATTTATTCTCTGCTTTTTTTCTTATCAGTAAGTAGCAGTGCCAACTGCCCAGATATGCATTCCTAAAACAATGTAATTATTATTGACAGTCTTCCCTAGCCTATTTCCAAGTCCAAAAGTTTTTACCAACAAGCAATTTCTAGACCCCGTCTCTCTATTGCCACCATGTAGTCTGAGCTACCATCATCTAGGCTGCCTACAGAACTACAACAGCCTTCTAAAAAGGCTGGTTTCACTACCAGTCAAAGAAGATTTTGAAAACTCCAAGAGTTTGTTGGAACCAGAATTTGAAGAGTGTACAATAATATCACTATTTGGAATTTGTGATTTGAAAAAAGGAAGGATTAAATACAGTTGTGCTTTATTCAACATCTCCTAGTTAAGATCCTCTAAAGCATATTTTGAGCACACACACAGAGACACATATACACAACCGTCTATTGCAGGTATGGTTTTTATTGAATCAACTCTTTAAGAGGGAGAATTCTGGGTGTGCAGGACTGGAAGGGAGAAGAACTAGTTCTGGGCTTTCCAAGGTCATCCGGGGGACCCACCCCAACCCGAGCAAGAGCTTTGGGATTCTGTAGCCCCTCAGGCCCAGGGCAAACTGGAGAATAAAGTTCTTGCCATCTCACTGCGTCCTGATCTCCAGATAATTCTCAAACAAGACGCAGAACACCCTTGGACATGATGGCGAAGGGTAGAAGGGGAAGATTTATTTTTCTTCCTACATGAATTGCAGTAATTTGATACCACTTTTCTATTGCCTCTACCAAACAGACAAGAAAGTGTCAAGCACTCTAGTCAGCACTGTGGTATTTACAATGAGTAAATAATCATCTTAAAATATAAAAATTGGCACCTTTTTATTTTTGAAGGATTGTGATCTCTTTCCTTAACCACTACTTTCATTCAAAATATATCTGAATGTCAACCAAATTATAGTCGAGATTAGTTTTTCTTGACTAATGACTATATTTCTGATTATTATTATAGCCTACGATACTCTTCAATTGTTAGTGGTAAAAAATAGTGTTTTAAAATTAATTTTAAAATGGAAAAGGAATCTGTCAATGATCCACACTGTGAAGTTAATCATTTCTTTGCCTTTATATACATATATAAAGAAAGAAAAACAAGAAATGCAGTATCATGCCAGTATGACTCATGAACTTTCTTTTCCTTCTTCTTTTCTTCCCTTGACCTCAAAATAAATAATTAAGTTGACAACCTGAAACAACCTTCCTCAAGCAACTTGCTGTTCCCTTTAATAAGAGATTTAACAGTGTGGTATGTTGATCAGAGAGAGAGAAGGACAAAACACAGCCTTCAGCAATTATGGGCTCTTCTTGGGAAATACGCACCTTATGTTGGCAATATTTTCTCCAGCAGTGTTGTTGAGAGAGGGGGCAGGGAGGGGGGAGAGAAAGAGAGAGAGGGAGAGAGGGAGAGAGAGAGAAAGAAAGAACAGAGAAGAGGAGATACTTTTCAGGGGCTTTATTAACTGGCTCTGGATAAATCAGTTTGGAATTAGGCTTTCACTTTCCTTTTATACAAAATGAGAAGTATTAGGGATAACTGATTTTAAAAGCCTTTTGTGTATAGAAAGTCTGACTGGTGTTTCCCCATGAACAAACATAATACAGTCTTGAATTTCTACCATCTTCTAGGCCTCCAGGTGTGTGCTTGGTGAGTTCAGGATGCTGTGCTTGGTGCTCAACAGCATCATTCTATTTATTTCCCACTGAAAGATGTACCCTGAGCAAGTCCTCTTACTTTCTCAATAAGAAAGCTAAAGCTAAAGTGGCTAAGGCTGCGGAGCTGGGAAGGTGGGAGATCTGGGATTGGAAAGCAAGCTCTTTGATCCCAAGATCTACATTCTTAACCTCTACTCCACACTACCTCCATGATTTCAGCCTTCATTCACTCCCTCGGGTTCATCATTCTGTTTGTATCCGTTCTCAGAGTCATCACCCCTCCACCTGACCTATCTGCAGCTGACCCAAGTTTGCACAACTGCCTGACTCAGCAGCAGCCATAGTGTCTTACTGGTGTATGGTGCCATCTCATGGCCAAATTAAGCAACTGTAAGAATAGACATTACATCTATTTGAGACACGTGGGTGCTTCATTTTGGTTGACAACAGAGCTCTCTCACTGTTTTGTCATTTTTTCTTTTTCTTTAAACAGAGTAACATTAATTCACATCTGCTTCAAGAAATTCATGTTTCTATTTTAAGTGACTCATATGGCAGTAACATGCCAGTAGAAATAGCAAAGGAGAGGATCACAGGAACAAGGATGGGATGCAAGGAGCATTCTATTATTAGTGTAGTACAGATAGCTCTTTTTTCAGTATCATTTAAAGACACAGAAGTAAAACCATGTATGAAGTATTGTGATAGCACTTTTCAGAAGTATATAGTATTATGAAAACAGACCATATATATACATATGCATGCATGTATGTGTGTATATATTTTTATACATATGTGTATATGTATATACATACATATGTGTGTGTATGTGTGTGTGTGTGTATCCCATTTCAATAAATGTCAAATGTGAGACAATAATAGCAAACTCTAGTAACATATTTGCTGATCCTTTCTTGAACATCTGATAGTGTTCTGTGACTCTTCTGTGAAAGTTATGACTAACTTTCCTCCCTGGGAGGTATTTGGGACAATGTAAAGATGCTTTGTTCTCCCCAAACCTCTGTTACATGATTGTGAATGCTGGAAATTTCTTTAATAGAGACCAAAGCCCGCCTGTCAAGTATTATCATGTGTGTTCGGTGTGTCATTTGGCAATAGTCAGTTCTGCTATAGAAGACAAAAAAAAAAAAATACACTAGTTGGATGAAACTGGTGTTATTGTGTGTTCTGCCTCTCCCAAAAAGAAAATAAAGCACACAGCTTTCAGCAAGCTAACTGGCAAGCTTCAGCTGTGGCCAGGTATGCATGGCTCTGTGTCTCTCTGTTGGCCTTTTGTTGGGCCCCGTTGCTTGAGATGTAACGCTGGTCTTCACATTCATGCCACCAGGAAGCAGAAGAGAGAGACAGATGATAGCATCCCCCTCCTGAGAGCAGTTTGGGGTCAAGGAGAAGGAAAGGAAGGAGTGTAGGTGGATGCTGATGAAGGAGAAGACACCAACAGGAGGAAAAGGGCAAGGGAAAGATAGCCATGGTTAGGTTGGGAACCCAGCAAAGGCAAAAATCACAACCTGGACTCACGTGGGTCCTGCTACATATCTGGCAAGTTTTATAAAAGAAAAATGTTCAGAACTTCCCAGCTAGCAGTTTAGAAATCTACAACTTCTCTCAGGTTGTAACCGACATCATACATACATAACAGTTGGTGGACATTGCCTATGGCTCCCCTGCTACATATCCTATTCCCCAGATTCCTGGGGGTGTGTCTATAGCACTCATCCCAAACTCCGATATGTGCCGAGTAAACAGCACAATCCATCTGCAGAGGTCAAATTTTCCTGCAAATGATCAACACTGGTTAAAAATCCAGCACTCTGGATGTGGTTCGATAGTATAGCAATCAGCACATCTGCTTTACACGCAGAAGGTCCTGGGTTCACACCATAGGGGAGCCACGGTCCATGGTCTATGACCATGTCACCCTGAACAAGCCCGATTCCGTCTGATCTCGGAAGCTAATCAGGGTCGGGCTTGGTTAATACTTGGATAGGAGAACACCTAGGAAGACCAGGTGCTATAGCCACACACGCAAAAAAAAAAAAAAAAAAAAAAAAAAAAAAAAAAAAAAATCCAGCACTTTTTGGCTCAGCCATCAGCCATGAGGAGTCTGAGGCATCAGAAAGTTGTTAGACAGTGTTTGAAAGAGGGAGGGATCTCCCAGAGAGCAGTTCTGAAGCCCTCCCACACCCCCAGGGAAAGTGCACATGCAGACCAGACACCTGTCTGTACCTGGCCCACACAGGAAGTGGCTAGTATGAGACTTGAACATTTATCAGAAGGGAGGTTTGCCCCAGATTACTCTGTGTTCATTGGACCCTGGTGGCACCTCTGATCTACCAGCCAGATAGGGCCCAATTTGAAGGGATGAGGCTGCTTATATAATACAACTAGGGCTAGGTTAGGAAGGCGAAAGAGCAAACAGTGAGTTATTATTGGGTATCAATTACGTGACAAGTACCATGATTGCTTGGTTACATCTCACATGCACTTATTAATTATATTCCATGAAGGATTTCATCTTTCCTAGCTCCCTACACAAAGTAGACATTCCGTCATATCTGATGAATGAATAAATTAATCATCTCAACAACCTTGAGAAGCTTGTATTTTCATCCCCACTTTAAAGAACTTAAATTGTTTTGATAACAAAACTGATCTGTGTCATTAAAAGTTGGTAGAGTGGTGATGCTGTAGGGTAGAAATTGGAGAAATATGGTGGGTGGTGTTTTTGAGGTGCTTGTCACATTCTGGTTACATCGTGCTCCATTTGTGAAAATTCAACAAACAGCACACGTTCATTTTCTAATAGTATATATACATTAGGAAAAAGCTAAAAATATCCTCAAAAATTTAAATATAGAATTACCATATGACCAGTAATTCCACTTTTAGGTATATACCCAAAAGAATTGAAAACAGGAACTCCAGCAGGCATTTATACACTCATGCTCATAGCAGCATAATTCACAGTGGCTAAAACATGGAAGCACCCAGTGTTCATCAACAGATGAATGAATAAACAAAATTTGGCATATCCATACAATGGAATATTATTCAGCCTTAAAAAGGAAGGAAACTCTACAGCCATGCTACCCTGAACAAGCCCGATCCCGTTTGATCTTAGAAGCTAAGCAGAGTCAGGCCTGGTTAGTACTCAGATGGGAGACCACCTAGAAAGATCTGGTGCTGTAGGCTTAAATTAAAAAAAAAAGGAAAGAAACTCTGACACATGCTACAACATAAATGAACCTTGAGGACATTATATTAAGTCAAATAAGCCAGACACAAAACGACAAGTACTGTATATTTCCACTTACATGAGGCACCTAAAGTAGTCAAATTGAAGACAGAAAGTAGAATGGTGGTCCAGGGGCTGGAGTAGAGGGTTATTGTTTAATGGGTGCAGAGTTTCAGTTTGGGAAGATGAAAAAATTCTGGAGATGGTTGGTGGTGATGGTTGCACAACAATGTGAAAGTACTTAGTGCCACAGAACGGTACATTTAAAAATGGTTCAAACAGAATTTTTATGTTATCTATATTTTACCACAATTTTCTTTAAAAGCTAAAAATGAATAAACTATCCATAGTTCACACACCTGCTGGTAAGTGCGAGGCCAGCCCAGCTTTGCCTGGCTCCAAAGCCCCTGTCAATTTCTTATCACCCAATACCCGGCTCCTTACAGGTAACACCTGTCTTAGGAACTATTAATGGAAGAAGTAGTTGACAAAGCCATATCTGTGATTTCCTCCTCTCCACCACAGCATCCCCAAGCCTCTCGCTCTTAGTCCAGTGCTATGTGTTTGACACTGAGACCAGCCTCAAATACCAACCCATCTTCCTATAAAATAGAAGTCTATTTTTAAATTTTGAGTCACTACAAAATGATCAAGAAAAGGCAGTTCCAGCACCATAGGCTGATATGGTTATGAAATTATCAGAAAAAATCCTGTCTAATATTTATCAAAATCCATATTAATACAGAGGGGTATGTGTAGAGAGGATGAAGCTTTGACAAGTAATCTGGAGATAAGGATTCATTTTAGAAGGAGCTGTTGAGTGGTATGAAATATTGAGCTAGCATAAACATTTGCTTTGAAAGATCTTTAATCTTCCTAAAGAAGTCAGAAAGTTTCTCAAGGGAAGTAAGTAAGGGAGGTTTTCTGTGAGCTAGCAATCTGACACCAATACATACCGTAATTCACATTGTTTCCCATCTGTATGGGGAGGTGTAGACACCACATACAGTTCTGGAGTAATCTCTCTAGGCTTTCATCCTGTTGGGGTGAGTTGAGTAGTTGGTCTGAAGCAAATAAGGTCCAATGATGTGTTAAAAATCAATGATAATAAAGGAAGAAAGAGGTCTGGAGTGTGCTAAAAAAAAATAATAACATTAAACCAACACTCATAAAAAGAATCAAACAATCAATCAGCTAACTAGGCCAGATAACTGATGTCCATGAAGGACGATTTGGAAATAGGCTTGGAATTAGGAGGCAAATGCTAAATACAGATGGGCAGGCCATTGATGAGGATTAAAGCAAAGTAGTTCTCTGGGGACAGCCGGAACCCTCGAACCCTTGCAGTGTATGTTACGCATTTACAGTAGTGTGGCACGTTATATTTAGACATGTTCCTGTACGTCTGTTATATTTCACAATAAAGAGAAGAAACTGCACTACCAGAGCATGAAGACTGGGACTGGGAGTGTTTGTGATTGTTTTATGTGATCCTCCCTGCTGTGTTTGATCTTTACCGCACTGCAGTTCAGTTAGGAGCTGAAGATGCGGCCGGTTGCTGGCGTAGGGTCCCGCCGCCTCTGCACTTGCAGGGTGGTTATGTCGACGCCGTGGTTTAGGGTAGATGAAGTGTCAGCTTAGCTCTGGCACCCACCAACCCTCCGCGATGCACAGGAGGGATGCCCAAGGAGTCTCCACGCTGTGCATGCCAAGGCGGCGTTAGGCAACGTCAATATTAAGAGGAGCAGAGCAGCTCACGCTTGTCTAGACCTAATGAAGGACCTTGCCTGACTTTATGGCAAACAAGAGCATTCGGAACGACGGCTCCTAATTTTGTTTTTGTTTTTTTAATTTATAATAAAAGACACGAGTGTTTCCATCCTAGATAAAGCTAAATCAAGCAATTTGATTCACTATTCACGGTGGCAACTGACCAACCTCAATGCAGGGATAAGAACTGGACAAGGACAATGGCTTTCTGGAAAATCCAATCAAATCTATAAACCTCAGCTTTCTGGGTTTTGCTATGTGCATAGTACCATTCGTCATATTGTTTGTTGAGTAAAGTGATAAATAATTCAATAGCACTTTTTTATACCACCACAAAACAATCCTGTATTTTGTTGCTTGGTTAATTTATCTCAGCACTGACTACTTTAGCAGACCTCTATTCAATTTACCACCTATAATGAGTCCATTATATTTGCTTTGAAAGCCACTTTAAAACATGTGCCAAACGGAAAACTCATTTGGCAAGGCAATACATTTTATAATTTCCTGCAATAAAACTATAATCGTGGATGTGATTACATTAGTATAATATCAGAGAAATAGATATGGGACGGTAATACCTTCTGATTTTAGATAATTTTCAGTGACACTGAACAAGAAATATGGCTACTGTTAATGATGATTTTCTCTAAGGGAGATGTAGAAACATGGAAAATACCTCTTTATCTACCCCTCATCTGCCCAGTGTCAACATCCCACTATTTCTCAGTCAGACTTCTTCACTGAAAAGTATCTGATATCTGTGATGGCTTGCACAAAGGGTTTAAGAGATTAATTTTTACTTAAGTCCAAGCATAATCAAGAGAATAACTTTTTCAGGTAATTCAAGATCTAAAAATTAAAGCATACGTCTAGGGAGTTACTTTCCATTTGCATAGTTCCCTTTGTTGATCTTACTGATGTCTAAAAATACTAAAATTTTATTACACCATGATGTTGTTAAGAATTGACAAACTTACTCTAACATGATTGTAGGAAAATAAAGGCCCACCCAGGGTTGAATCAAGGTTTACACCATTCTGAGGTCTTTCTTAGAAAAATTCAAAATTATATGTGAAAGTAAATATTTATTAAAAATGAGAAAAGAAATCACAACAAAATGCTAGAGTCATGGAGATTCAGGCCCCTTTCTTGTGAGATCTCTTTATGCAGTTTACCAGATAGGCTTACTTAGATATACTGGATGACTGAAACCTAGAACATTCTATGACTCCCAGCTACATTCAGGAATTCCACAAGTGTGTGAAAAAGTGGAGCTTTGAAGCTTAAGCTTCTTACTCTTCATGACAAATCTACCTCTGATCCTTCAATAACAAAATCAACTTTTAAAAGAGAGGACAGGGGCTTTTGGTCCACTGAGGAGGGTTAAACTTGAGTTTCTTCACCATGATTACCGGGTTCAGAATTTCGAATGAGGGATTATGGACTGTAAAAGAAAACACAAGGGAACATCTTGATATCCTACAGCAATGAAGGATTTTTTAAGCAGAACTTGAAAAGCACAGAATAATAAAGGATTTGATTACATTAAAATTAAATATGTCTGTTAACAAAGGACACGGACACCATAGACAAATTAACAGATGCCAGGTTGGGAGAAGATATTTGAAATGCCTGAAACTGAAAAGGGGCTAATATCTAGACTATACAAAGAATGCCTGCAAATCAATGAGAAATCATAAATGAGAAATGGACAAATTTAGAAGAGAAAATCCAAAAGGTTAAAAAGCATGTAAAAAGATGCTCAAATTCAAGTTTTCAGAGTACAAATTAAAGTGATGCTATCACTTTGCACTTATTAGTCTGACATAAGGTTGGAAGTTGCATAATGCTAAGTGTTGGCAGGTATATAAGAATACATAGAAATACTGTTCTCTGTGGAAAGAGCATAAGTCAGTGCCACCATTGTGAAGAGCAATGTGGCATCTCTTTGGCAAATTAGATACTGGGAATGCAGACTCTATGATGCAGTAATTATTTTCCTGGGTATACATATGCCCAGAGGAATTCTCACAAGTCCATAAGGGAACAAACACCAGACGTTCATTGGAGTGTTGTTGGGGTGGGGGGAGTTGGCGGCAACCCCATGTCCCTTACAGGATATTGTGGTGGATGCTCACCATGGAATACTCTGTGACTGCTGGAAGCAAAAGATTAGAATTGTTAGATGTACTCTAAGCAACATGGAAGAGTCTTCAAAGTGTAGTGTCAAGAATAAGCAACACAGCAAGATATATTAATAGAACAAGATGTAGTATACATCCTTTTTATAAATTAATAAAACCTACGAACTAAACAAATATGGATATTTTTTAAAGAATACAGAACAAAAGAAGGCATAGTAAATACCAGAGAACGGTTGTTTGTTTATGAAAGAGAGGAAAATAGAAATGGAGAATAAGGGGTAAAAAGGAATAAATTAAATGAGAACAGTTTCATACAATGCAAAGAGTATGTTACATCATGAATTGAGGTTTATGATGAACTCAACCTACTGTATCTAAATGAGAAACAAAAGCAAGAAAAGAACAAGAAAAAAAAAGATGGAAGGAAGGAGAGGGGGTGGAAGAGCAACGCACTAAAAGTTCACAAGAGACAGAAACTCTAAGCAGTTCAGGGGAGGGAAATTCTGAACAGTTGGTGAGCAGCGTAATTTGGAGTGTGTCCTCTGCTGGTAACTACTGAATGGTGCAGAGAACATCAAGTCCACATCATGCCCTACTCAGCCCTCTTCAGGGCAATGTGCAGACTTGTCTCCAAGAATTAACTCCTTGTTTGCAAGCAGGTAGCAGTGCAAGGAGAAGATACGGTGGAAACAGGAAACTGTTGGGTCTGTGATAGGAGATTATCATTTAATTGTGAAAAAAAGGAATTCAGTCAGTTTCCTCTTCCCTCCCCCATTGCAACAAAAGCTAAAAGTCTGAAACTATTTGTTTCCCTGGGGTGAAGGGCTTCTTAGGAGCAGGGCATTTAGTGCTAAAACCTAGACAGTCTGGGCAAACCGAAAGGGTTGATCAGCCTAATCCCAGTATCCTCATTTTTCTAAGATAATAATAACAGTAGGCGGCATTTATTTACCACTTCATCTATGTTCTTTATGTATTATGTCATAATTCTCACACCAACTTAGGAGGAAGGTATTTGTGATATAATAAAATTTATTAACCTGAAAGAATTCACAGATTTCTACCACCTCCCCCCTCCCCTTCAAAAAAGACTCTGAAATTATAACTCTATTCACAAAACCCCACTGCTATCCCTCTAGTTAAGTGCGCTGTGATTTAAACTGGCTATTTTTAACATTTCTGCTTTTGAAGACTTAATTCTTTCTCCTTTAATTTTTTCTATGATTAATTACAATGAACCCTTCCCCAGCTCTATCTTGCAATTACCTTTTGAATTCCATGAAGCTTTATGAAGGTCAAAAACATTTAAAATTTGATATCTCTTAGTAATTTTGACAACAGGAGAGCAAACAAAATTTGGCTAACTTTTTCCACAGAAGTCATCTTTTTTTTCTTTCCCACCAATGGGAAGGTGAACTAGGAAAGTGGTCTTATGCCCAAAACATTTGCAGACTCACCCAGGTGGTATTTCTCCCAGTTTTCTTTCTCAGATTCTAATTCTTTGAATCTTTATGTCAGAAAGGAGACTTTAATATCTATTTACACCTGAAAAAATTAAAGTGCACAAAATTCTGGCACACAAAGTAAGAGACTGATAAGTATTTATAACAGAATCGTTTATTTAATTTTTATTGCTACTTGTTAAGTCTTTGGAAGACTGCTTTACAACACTCTAATTAAGCCCTGGATTCAAGATATAGACAACAGAGGTGTATATTAATGTTTCTAAGTTTTAAAATATCTAGTTAAAAATTTCATTTGAATGATATAAGAAATTACTGGTTTGCACTTTAAATTGATGAGTTTCCATCTTAAATGTAGAACTAGGCATATCTTTTCTGAGAATTCAACATACAGTATGATGAATGTACTAAGCGAGAAGTTTATCAGACAGTTCTTTTTATTTTTCTTATTATTACTAAGGAGAATTCTTTACACTAAAAATGTAGAGCTACTTTCCAAATGAAGCTATATATCAATAGAGATTAGGTAACACAGTAAAATTTGCACAAATTTGAAATTCCAGAATTCCCTCATTTGGGATAAATTCATTTATTATTATTTCCTGATAGGTTATTTGATTTTTTAGACACACTTTGAAGTGTGTTTCCTTTACAATATTTGACCGCTTCTATTTCTAGCATAGGCTGGATTAAATATTCTACATAATGCTCTAGAATAAAACACCTAAATTTGCTGAAAAAAATGTTCAAAAATATTTTTAAATGCATACCTGAGCTGGTAAAAAGGTAAAGAAAATCTTTTGAGGCTAAAAAATAAGGAGAAAGCACAAATACAGAAAGATAAGCCAGCTCTGTTGCCTGTGGCTACCCCAAAGGATCCCTTACCATCTGGAACTTAATTCCCAATGGGCCATGAGCAGAGAATACTAGTATCATGCAAGATTGTAAGTTGGATCAGAGAAACCCGTATAAAGTTGTTCCCACCCCAAAGCAATGATTGCCGTGGGCAAAATTTAAAAATACTGCTTCAGCACCTCCATCATCATCACTATCCCCCTGGATAATGGTAAGGAAATGTTCTGTCTAAACGTTGGATCTGAGAAGGACAAAAGGAGGTCACCTGAGAATTCCTAATCACAAGCTGACATGCACTCAGGTGTAGGACCAGAATTCACACTAATTACATGTTTAGAAAAAGCTGAGAATTTAGTTCAAAGTAGTCCTGGGTTGATAGCTCCCCTAAACAACAGACAGAAGCAAATATAAATTCTACCTGTGGGAACAAATATTCAGTTCAAGCTTCAAAACATTTCCATGAATAAAGCTGCAGTGAACGCAAGCTCACAATCACAAAGCACATATTTTAACAAACCCCCATGGATGAGTCAGTAGGAAAAAAAATAATCAATCCAACCTTAAAGAGCTACAGATCTGAGAATAATTAGGTATGGAACATAAAAATAAGTATCTTTAATGCTCAAAAAAATAGAGCACTTGAATTATGACTAAAGAACAAGAGATTAGGAAAAAAACAAATTTGAAAAAGAATAAAATGGTACCTCTAGAAATTAAAAAAAGGAGGATGGTAATAGAAGTTAGAAACTCTGAGTAGGTTAACAGCAGATTATATATAACTGAATAGAAAATTAATAAATTAGAGCATATATCTGAAAAATGCTCCCAGAATGCAGCATAAAGAGATAGAAAATATGAAAGAGAGGTTGTGACATAGATCTCAGTGTTACAGGAGATAAAGAAAGGATAAGGACAGAGGTAATATCTGGAAAGAAAGGGATAGCTTTTTAGAATTGATGAAAGATATGAATCATCAGTTTTAAGAACTTCAGTAAATCCCAAAGAAGATTAAAAGAAATTCCCACTTAGAAAATCACAGTGAAACTGCCAAACCAGAATCTTAAAACCAGCCAAAGAGAAAACACAGATTAATCCTAAAAGAAATGACAAATCAGATTCTTGAGTTCTCAATAGCAATAATGGAAGTCAAATGAAAATAACATTATATCTTCAAAGTAACAAGACAAAATAATTGTCTACTTATAACTAAATTCCTGGCAAAATTATCTACCAAAAGCAAACACAGAATAAATATATTATCTGAGAAACAAAAACAATGGTAACTACCAACAAGGAAGGTTTGAGAAGCAAAATGGAATAGCAAAAAAAAAAAAAAAAAAAAAAAAGTAAACAATAACAGTATACATTAATAATAGTAGTAATAATAAGTGTGGAGCTAAAAATCAAACGACATAGAAATAAAGTAATAACATGGACCAGAAGAAGAGTTATTAATGTTAAAATATCTTAAAGCTCTTATATTATTAAGGAGAGTAAAGACAATGATTAACTTTATTTATTAAGTTAAATATACATTAAAATTTGAGTAACCATTAAACAATACAAATAATGTATAACTTCCAATTTGATAGAGTAAAAAAAATAGAATGTGGAAAAAACTCAACTAAAAAAAATGCAAAAAAAAAAACTATATATGTATATACAAGATAAAATGGGAAAATGATATGTTAGATAAAATAGATGTCAGAGTGAGTCCTGTCTTTAAGAATAAATCTAACAAAAAATGTAACAAGTATAAAACTTTAATGGAATACATTAAAAACAGGTTGAATAAATGAAATACATGATGTTCGTGAGCAGGATGACTCAATTTTATAACGTTGTTCACTTTCCTCAAACTGATCAATAGATTCAATTCCAACAAACATCCTATTAAGTATGTATGTGTATAAAACATATAAGGAACAGCAAAGAACTTTAAAAAATTTCCCAGACACTTGAAAAAGAGGAGCAAGATAAGAGACATCAACAAGGTCTCAAGATTTATTTGTAAAATTAAAGTAATTAGGAAATTTGTAATGGCATGGGAATAAGCAGATAGATGAAAGACAAGCAAATAGATGAAAGAGAGTAGAGAATCCAAAAACAGACCATGTAAATACTGATACTTGGCATAACATACAAAAGGTTACATTGCAGATTGTTAGGGAAACAAGGGACTTTCAGTAAAGATTTTTAAAAATTGGATCTCCATATTGAGATATGAAATAGATAAAAAAAATTATAAAACACAAATCTGGATGATTTAAAAATTTAAATGTGAAAGCTCAAACTTTGAAATAAGAGTAAAGAGCCGTGTATTTATTATAGCTGAGGAAGGATTTCTGAATCTAGATCCCTAAAGCACAAACCGTTTAGTATAAAGCTTGATAAATTTTACTGCATTAAAATTAAGACTCTTTATCAAATGGTCACATAAAGACAAACCATAAACTAGGGGAAAATATTTGCAACATATATAATCAACAAAAGATTCCTATCCAGACTACATATAGAACTAATTTAAATTATAGAAAGTCACACAACTCAATGGATAAAATGAGCAAAAGCTACAAATGTCTTTGTCGACAAAAGCACATGAAGCCAATAAACACATGAAAAGATGCTCAACCTCATTAATAGTTGGAAAATACAAACTAATAATCATAGTGTGATACCTTTACAGCCACAAGAATGGCCAAAAGAAAACAAGAACAATTCTGACAACATCACAGTACAGAGTATTATGAAATAGGGAAATGAGGGTTCACCCACTGGTAGTGGGAGAGTAAACTGCTAGAACTACTTAGTATATAGCAACTTAGTATTATCTGTAAAGTTGAAAATGAGTATTTCCTACATCCTAGTAATACTGTTTCTAGACTATACCCTGAGGAAACTCTTGCACATGTGCACTAGGAGAAATGTGTGAGAATCTTTATAGCTGTACCAACTGCTGTTGGATGGGGGAACAACATAAATGTTCATCTCAAGGAAATATGGATAAATAAATAGTAGTATATTAATAAAATATTATATTCGGCTTTAATATTTAATGAACAATAGCTACATGCCTAAACAAAGATAAATCTCACAAGCATAATATTGTGTAAAAAACAGGTTACAAAAGATTACGTACTATATGACTCCATTTATATAAAGATTAAGAAACCTGCAAGACCAAAGCCATTAGTCAAAAAAGCCTCAATTGTTGCTGTATAATTTGTACTTTGTAATATCTGGTAGTTGCATGGTTCGTTAACCTTCAGGATAACAGAAAATTAAGCATTAACTTTGGTGCTATGAAAAAATAATCTGTGAAATCCAAACCTTTAAAATCCTCTACAAAATTTTAGTAAAATATCTATGTAGAAAATTAGAAAGATCACCTTAGGCTAGCTTTTAATCGCCATCGGTAAATCAGACTTTATCCTAAATTCTGGTACTTCCTCAGGCCACCCAAGCATGAAATACTGTCATCTACCCACATTAACTTACTGTAACACTTGTCCGAGTGTTATTTGTCTGCTGCACACCTAGACCACCAAGTGTTCTGTTTGAACAGTCACTGGAGAAGGCTGAGCGACATGTCCAGGGCACAGATTTCAGCTCTAGTGTTTGGCGTTGGAGGGTTTGGAGCTCTCGTTGCTGCCACCACGTCCAACGAGTGGAAAGTAACGACCCGGGCATCATCGGTGATAACCGCCACTTGGGTTTACCAGGGTCTGTGGATGAACTGCGCAGGTAACGCGTTGGGTTCTTTCCATTGCCGACCGCACTTTACTATCTTCAAAGTAGAAGGTAAATATAATAACTTTGTTTTGGATGGAGATAAAATGTCACTTTTCCCATCACTATGCTGAAGTAGCTATATACAGTTGGCTGTTAATTCTGTAAAGGCTGAGTGCTCAAAGTGCCCAGGATGGATGGGGCTGTATGAATGTTGGGTGAAAGAATTAAATCACATATGTTACATGGCAAAGGAAAATATATATATATATATATTTTATATGTGTGTGTGTGTGTGTGTGTGTATGCTGTCAATGAATCATTCATTATCCTATTCTTCCTTGGACCATCTAAACATGAAATACATGCATATACATATATGTATGTATTTATTCATATGTATATTCAGAGTGATAGAAGCATATGACAAGGACAGCACTGAATCAGGAAGGAATTCTGTGTTCAGAGGGGTTTCCATATTATCATGTTGAGTGATAAAATAAGCAGAGCAAAAAGAATTTTAAAAGCAGTTAATTGAAAGAAAATGCCCATGAACTTTCCCTTTTTGTTACTTGGTTTTATTTTTTAAAAATATGGCAAGCTTTCAGTGTTATGCATATTAGAAAACCTATTACAAGTATATGTATGTATCTTAAAAAGGGAGCTTTTTTTAAAAAGGCCTTTTCATCCCTCAGGACACCTCCAGGGAAACAATTATTTGCTTTTATGTTATAAAAATCACTATTTGCTTCTGCTTCCTGCCTATTTGATAAATTTACAAATCTGCCACAAGTTGCATGTTTATTATATTAAAATAATAGTCCCCAGTTTTTTATAAAATATAGACTTTTTACAGTCAAATGACAGAGCTGTACCTTGGCCCTGGTAAAGAAAATGGAATAAAATTTTAACTAGGAAGTTACTAAAACATAATATTTTATGGGATCTTGTGTCAAGTATTCATGTCATTAGTCCGGAGTATGTGCCAAAGGATAAAGAAAGAATACTTAGTTAAAGCCGAGAGATTTCTAATGACAATGAACGGAAATGTTCAAATTTGGGTACCCCAGTAAGGCCGTCAAGTGACACGGACTTTCCTAAGTACCCATTGGAGTAATCAATCAACTTCTTAACTTAATTTGGGATGTTTCAGAGTTGGTCTTACCCAACCTTCTATGGAAGGTTTCCCTAGGTACGAGGGAAAATTTTTAAAGGAGAAGAGCATGTGGAGAGAGTATTGTCCCTTTCGTGGTAGCTCTTTCTCCATGGTCACCTTTTTGGCCCATTCTCACTTTGGGCAGTGAGTAAAAACTGTCATATGGGTAAACCTATTACTTTGTTCCTTATTGGGTTGATATTTTTAAAAAAATATTTGCCTTATTACTCTTCATTCTCTATTCCTTAACAAAACCTAGGTATCTGGAAAAATAGGCATTCAACATGAGCTCCAAAGTGGGCTAAAGAACATGGTAGATTTCTTTATGATTTCAAAGGCTACTTTCCTAAATCCATCTTAGAAAACATGAATTAGAAATTTTGTAACTACATAGTGCTCATGGTGCTCAAAATAATCTTCCACCCTTAAAATACTATCTTCCCACTATTGGGGCTTGAAAGTAAAAATAATGCATTCTGTATCTTCTGTGTACCCTGCATATGAGAGGTAATTTGAAAAATCTTGTCCACTGACAATGCTTTGATTAGAATATATAAACTTAATTTAATATAATCTCTTCATTATCTTTATCCTGAATTAAAATCTTATTTAAAAAAATACAGTTACTACAGAAATCTGTTTTCAACATCGGGAACACTGATTCATCTTTCTGAAGGAAATGGAGACTCACAAATCTGGATTTCCTTATTCACATGGAATCATAGCTGCCAAATGTCAGTTGCTTTTTCTTTCTTCTTATTTGAAAACATAACAATGGGGATGTTGGGAAAGCTCTTTATGCCAATAGGTTCTCAAACATCACAATGATTCCAAATCGAGACAAGAACTCAGAGGTGAATGAGGAGTGAAAATGATTGTATCGCATTTTAAAATAAACCGTTTAATCCTATGTTGTCAAATTGGGATGAATCTTCTTAGACTTAGGCCAGATTAAGCCTCCTCTAAGAAAGAAAAACAGGAAAACTTTTTAAGCTGCCAGGTTTTGTTTTTTCCCTTTGTTGATTACATAACCTCTCTGCCAGAGTAGCACCACCTTTTTGCTAACCCTCTTAGATGCCCCAGTATAACTGCGGTTTGTTAGGGAAGCATTTAGATTAATAGTGATGATGTCCTTAAAGATCTGATGTAAGGAGCATTTACACTTATTTTGAAAAATACAGGCCCCTTCAACTGCAGTTCTGTGGAATAAATTTCAGGAAAATACCTTAATGACACTATAACTCAACCCTCACTGAGGCCTAAAAGCTTCCTGACTCGATTTCAAAAGCACTTTGGCTGCCTTTGGATGCACTATACACTGTAGGCTGTATTGAAGAACAGAAAAGTCAATTGAGTAAATCTGAAGATCTAATTGGCTTTATTGAGTGATTCATGAATTGGGCAGCATCCCATCTAGCAAGTAGAGGTTGCCTTGAAAAGATTTATGGAAGGTTTTTATAGACAGAAATTGGGTAGGATGAGAAAGTTATTAGCAAAAGAAAAGAAAGGATTATTTCAGACAAGTTTACCTTTTCTTAGGGGAAGGCCCGGGGGTTGGAGGTGGAGGGTGTCTTGGGCAGACTGCCTCAATCTCCTTTGCAGGGATGGAGAGGGCCCACATGACAGATTACTTCATTGATATTGACCAGAAAATTCCAGACTGAGCTATTAATATTAAATTCCTGAAAAGGGTTGAAACTGCAATTAGGTATTTATTAAGTCTAAGTTTGGTATATGGGTTTCAGCACAAGTGACTCCATTTTGGCCTGTAGTTTTCTCTTTAACTGTTGTTTCTCTTGTTTTATCATGTTTTGTTTTTCTCTCGTGTCAATGTTAACGGGCATGTTTTAACCATGTAACAAAAGTATTTCACAGAGGGAAAGAAACAGTAATTTCTGATGGCGAAGGCTGGATCTAGAAAGGATAATTTAAACCTAAATCACTTTGAGGACAGGGACCTGATCTGTTATGTTCTCCTTATGTTCCTGGTACATAGTGGGCTCTGGATATGTATTTGAAAAATGACTGAATGAATAAAATAATGAATGAGACAGATAGTTCATCATGAGGGTGAAATTGTATTTTTGGAGGAAGGCTGGAGTGCTATGAATTGAGGAGTAATTTAGGACATGTACTCCAGCAACAAAAAGGAAAATCGTTGACCAGATTGCAATTCAGCAGATGGAGCTTCAGGTTCTGACTCCTATTTAGCTAGCTGCGAGACCTTGACGTTGGCAATAAATTCTGTGCCTCATTCATAAATTTCCTTCTCCATAAATTGATAGAGCTGGATTCCAACTGGCCCTCAAAGTATCTTTCAACAGTATCACGATGCTTCACCACTTCGCAGCAGAGTTCACCAAAGAGTTATAGCTGAAAAAGCCTCCTCTAACATAATTACTCATGAGATCAGCCCTTGTTTTTCTCCCCTTATCTATTATCTTGGCCAGCTGGCTTCCTATGTTCCTAACTGTCTAGAATTTTATCTGCATCTTGATGGAGATAGATTTAAATGGCCTCAAATGACCATATGACTCAAGTAAAGGCACCAGGATTTCTTAGGGCCATGCCATAATAATAGGGGTAAAGAAATGGTATTTTCTAGAGAAAAAATGGTTTTCTGTGGGTGTTTATTCACATATAGGGACTAGCTAGGAGCTATTTGATGTCCTAACTTTAGATTTCTTGCTAATTGAAATGTACACCTTAGTTTATGATTAAATAACACTAGTAAATAAATCTCAAACAAGTGTAGTGAATAAGTGAAAATTAACTATGGTGTCCATGAGAGAAAATTGACTTTAATAATTTAGTTGCTTCAAAAATAATATATTTACTAGATCTCTACATCCATGGAAGACATTTACCTTTCATCTCTGAAGAGGCTTCCATTCACTAAGATTCTGATTCTGCTTTCTGAGACTTAATTTCAATAAATATCTCTAAGATTATTTTTCATTTTATTTATTTATTATTTTGCTGTGTTCCAAATGCATATAAAGTTACTTAAAAGCATATAGAAAAGTCAACTTTTGTCTCTGGCAGTTCTCACCCCAAAAATAAGGCTCAGGGGCATTCTATGCATTCTCATCCCAACAAAAAAAATTAGCATCATTGTATATATTTACTGACACACTGAATGACCCAAGGTATGTGAATTGTATTTTCACAATAGAATCTGAAGAGGATAGGCCCATAAAATTGTCTCTGTGCAGAGAAGTTGGAAGGCACAATGCTAAATTAAAATGTGCCCATGCCTTATGGTGGTGAAGATGAAGCTGGAGCCAAAGCAGCCCATGATTGGACCTGGAATCCTAAGTCAGTATGCTGCTGGGGTGTTCTTTCATGAAAGCATTGGAGGTATTCATAATTGATAGCTTTGCTCCATCAATACCTCCTCTCTTAGAGACCAAGACCTTATGTTATTTATCCTGGTATCCTCAGAATCCACCACTGTGGTTGGCTCCTAGCAGGCACTCAAGAAAAGCTTGCCAATTGAACAAAAGGAAGAAGAAATTGTTCAGTGAGTTAAACCACAATATATAGTAGTCTCCCTACCCCCGCTTATCCTCAGTGTCGCTTTCTGAAGTTTCAGTTATCTTTGGTCAACGGTGGTCCAAAAATATTAAATGAGAAATTCCAGAAATAATTCATAAGTTTTAAATTGCACGCTGTTCTGGGTAGCATGATGAAATCTCGCAAGTCCCACTCTGTCTCATCCAGGACGTGAATCACACCTCTGGTGTCTCCACTCTATAGAAGCTTCACCTTCGTTAGTCATTTAGTCGCCATGTTGGTTTTCAGATGAACTTTCGAGGTATCATAGTGCTCGTGTTCAAGTAACCTTTATTTTACTTTATAATAGCCTGAAGTACAAGAGTAGTGATGCTGGCAATTCAAGTATGCATAAGAGAAGCCATAAAGTGCTTCCTTTAAGTGAAAAGCAAAAGTTTTTGGCTTTAGGAAAGGAAAAAATTTGTGTGCGGAGTTTGCTAGATCAATAGTTACAGTATAATGTTATAACTGTCCTATTTTATTACTAGTTGTTGTTAACCTCTTAGTGTGCCTAATTTATAAGTTAAACTTTATCATAGGTGTATATATACAGGAAAAAACTCAGTATACATAGTGTTTGGTACTATCTGCAGTTTCGAGCATCCACTGGGTATCTTGGAAAGCATCCCCTGTGGATAAGGGGGAACTACTCTACATTTGGTGTTTAATGCTGGTCATCTTGGGCATGGAATCTGGCTTTGTGGGAATTGCATAAACTCAGGACCAGGAACTACCAGAAGAGGAAAGTATGGACAAGAGTCTTTATCGTGGTTTTCATGAGAAGAAATGGGCTAAGAAGGAAAACTGGGTTAAGCTGGCCTAGGGTTTGCTAGTTTGAGTAATCTCAGCAAGCTCTCAGGTACAGGGGCTGTCCTGAGTTGTCTGGTACCTGTCCCTGGGTTGCCTGGAGCAGAGGAATATTGACTTAATGTGTGAAAGCTTGATGCAATTGGTTGGGGGTGTGGGCTTTGGATTTGTTGCTTTGCCTATGAAAGGTACACTTGCTTGTTATCTCTAAGAATTGGCTAGCCTTGGGAGGGCAGATTTCCCTCATGTCATCACTAAGGCCCTAGATGCCAGAGCACTGAGAATGTGGGAAATAAGAAAATATAGTTTATACAGCAGGTATACTTGATCCTTTGTGTCGTTTGTGTAGATGGGTCAGAAAGGCAAGTGCTTTGCTATTTATTATACCTCTCCTTTAGGGTGTCACATGCTTATCTGATTTTAAGTATTTGTTTTCTCCTGGTGAACATTTTGTATAGAAAAGTTTGAGGTTCATTTTTCATAGAGTTTATTGTTCCTCTGTCTGCTCGTTGCCCATCTAACCATACATGTAAATCTCCTCTGCACAGATTCCATTACTCACTCTTAGACTAACTTTCATCCTAGAGGAGAAGGCACCTCTGACCAAACAGTATGCTGAGGTTGGTAATTTTAAAACTTCCTGCCGCTGTGCATTTTAGGAAATCCAGAGTACTTCAGAGAACTATAGTGCTCTTCAATGAACTAAGAATAAGTGAGCTGATATTCAGGAGACAGCTGATCCACAATTACACTTTGGCCAGATTTTTGTATGCATTACAGGAAAAATTGATTACCAAAAGTTGACAGTTTGGCAAATTGCTATAATGCCATATTACAACTACAAAAGGAACCCTGTAAGTAGTTAATTCATTTATTCATTAATGAGTCTCTTCATCAGAGCATTCATTAGATTCCTGGCACAGAATATAGGTTCTGAGGACTCAGCGAGGAGTAGGACATGTGTCTATCCTCAGTGGATGTGCCGCTTAGAGGGAGACAATCATTAAGCAAACAATTAGCTCAGAATGAGAAGAGCTATCTGGTGGTTAGGTTCAGAAGGTAGGCAGACTTCCCAGAAAAACTAGTGCTTGAACTAGTCTTGAAAGATGGGTAGAAGTTTGCCAAAGAAAGAAAGGGAGGGCATTTCAGGCTATGAGATTCATCCAGCTGTACAACTTATTAACTGCATGACTCTGAGAAAAATATTTAACATATGAGCTTCCCTCCCCCATTCGTAAAATGGGAATAGTACTATCTACTTCAGAGGGTGGTGGTGAGGTTGAGTTAATTTGTGTAGAGCACTGCCTGGGAAGATAGAGTAGATATAGATAATTTCTAAAGTCATTTCCATTTTGAGAGATCTGAGATTCTGTGAACATGTAAAAACAACTAGAAATATTTAAAGGTTGAAACTCCTGATTTAAATATATTTGGACAACTGGCGGGCTCTGTGCTGGGCACTTTGGAACACAGCAACAAAAAGACCTTGTCTCTGCCCTGAAGATGTGCACAGCCTAGAAGGGACCATGAGTTAAAGTAGCAAATGTTATATATGTTATATTAATGTTATTTTAATTAAATGAATTTATTAAATGTTAAAATTCACATAATAGTTATGTAATTCTCTACCTCTAATTGATATTTTAAAGAGTCCTAAGCAAACCCAATGGGTGTGCCGCCTAACCTTTGCTGAGGGAAAAAATGGCTCCTTCTAAATCCAGGCACAGAGCTGAGTGATAAGGGCTAGAGGGATGCAGGAGGACAAGTCCTGCCTTTAGCAGAATTTCTTAGGATCAGTGTTTTTGGTTTATATGTACCAAATATAGTTCATGCATAATAACCAGACCAGTCATTCTACTGGGAAACCAATTTTCTCCAAAACACAAAATGTGGACTTTTGGCAAGGTAGGCAGGGCAAAATGAAAGCCTCTTTTCTCCCTATCTTACTATAGTCAAATGTTCTCATTTACTTCCACCAGCAAATCTTGAGCCAGTCATATCTGGGGATTTTGGTCTAATATGTAGAACTCCTGTAGATGTCCCCACTAAACTGATTCTCTGCCTAGTGGTTGTGATCCTTCCTTAGCCCTGTGTCCTGGCTCAGTGCTCTGCCTGTAGCTCTCAGCCTCCCAGTTCCTGGAGATAAGCCCCTTCCCACTCTCCTGTTTAAACCTGGACCTCAGACTTGTTCTGGCAGCTGATGTCTGGGTTCCAGGCAGTAGATCTGTCTTATGACTGCCCATTCCTTAATTCCAGCCTGCCTGGCCACTCAGTCCTGATCCAACTGCCTCTTTAAACTCTAAGCTCCAGGCTTGACTGATCTCTCTGCCTATAACCCATTTCTTCCGTCTTCCTGGTTCTGCTCCTTCACCGGAACATGCTCTTCTACATCCCTGTGCCTTGCGAAGAGCTATTGGAGCATGTCTCCAAGCTGTGAGAATTGGAGGGAGTAAGAAGGGGTGAAGCAGGAATTACATCCATTGCCTAGTTGACAAATGGGAATGCAGTCAGTTATGGCCTTGGTAGGAGATTGAGCCACAAAGAGGAGCCACTAGATGCTACTATAGAATTATCTGGAATCCATTTATATCAACTGAGAAAAATCCATTTTATCCTAGTAACTGACTCCCTCTATCCCAGATTCAAGTCAGTACCGAGAGGGTTTGGGGCCTGAGAGAAGACAGCAAGCACCCTCTGGAGGAAACGTCCTATTCCAGCTGCAGCTCCATCACTGTCCTGTAGGGGGCCCTGAGGTTCTTAGGGGTATAGTACTATGGCCTCTCCTTTGTCATACTCTTTCTGCTTCTGCTTCCTGGGCCTTCAGTAATCCTGAGTGGGAGTAATGAGAGGTTGCCTGCTTTTGTCCAGGATGGTGAGCCATCCAAGTTTTGTTCCAATTCCATCTAGAATTATAAAACAAATTCACATTAGAGTGCTCATATCACATGGGCACATGCACACTCACAGACACAGCTAGTTCTACAGCTAACTACATTTCCATATGAACTCTCACCTTAGAGACACCTCTACACACCACACACAGACACAAACACACATATGCATGCATACCTCAAATATACCATGCAGGCTACTACACATGCATATATGCAACCACTTGCCATACTATCACATACACCTACATACATGCATACACACAGGCTCACATTTGCCATGCAGGCACCACATACACATAGACACCCACAGACCCCTATACAACCATGTAGGCTCCACATCTAACTGCACACACACACACACACACACACACACACACACACACCACTCATTATGCAGACACCTCACACATATTATACCCTATAGTCGTCAGAGTCAAAAGATGGACTTAAAGACCAGGTTTTCACAGACAGAAATGTGGAACCACTAAATAGAAACAGTTGAAGATTCCTGCTCATCAGCACCATAGTAAGAAGTAATTCATATTGGAGCAGTGGTCAGCAGAGAAAATTCAGCTTCCTATCTCATTCTCAAATGTCTGTCACAGGCCTATGGAGTGCTTAAAAATAACCTTCCATCACACCATCATCTCTGTCATCTTACCTCCCTCCAGGTCTTCCAGCTTCCTTGGTACTCCCTTGGATGAATCTGGCACATTGTGTATACTCTATAATGATCAGATTTTTCCTTCCTTCTGCAGCACAGACCTTGAAACCTGACTTCCTATTTAAATATTATGTTTACTATTACTAGCGGTGCAACCTTGGTATAGTTACTTAACCTCTCTGTGTTTCAGTTTCATATCTGTAAAATGAAAATAATAATAGTATCTCCTTTATAAAAAAGATTAAATAAGTTAATATATGAGTTAGCTATTATTGTGGTTGTTTGCTCCAAACCATAATTCTAGCCTTTCAGAACTGCTTTGAATCCTGACTTGGTCATCTTTATCTTAACTAACCTCCCACTTTAGCATCACCTAAAAACCTTCAGCATATTCCCTGTGGTCTCTGAAGAATCCCTCCTAGAGATGTGAAGACATCTGCCACTCAGTCCCACACTTGCCCCCAGATTTCAAATCCAGGAGGATGGCAGCACATATTTCTCTTCTTTGCTTTTCCCAAACTGCTGATCTCACACCCCGTCAATTGCCAAATCCTATAGAATCTGCCTGCCCTGCCCTCCTTCCTATTCTCTGTGCTGGGAGGTTTACATTGTCTCAGGCTCAGCCTGTTGCCAGCCTGCTCTCAGCCTTCAGGCTCTCTCCACTGAACTATAATGGGATCAAATATTAGAAAGACATTTTCTGTACTTCAGCTTGCTCTAATCAAGGCTATCCAGCCCTGCCAGATAAAATTTGCTAAGGCAGAGCTTCCTTCAGTTTAATTCTGGGCTTCATTTGACTGCATTTGGAGAGTACTTATTCTGTGCCAGGCCCCACTTAACATATAATCTCATTTACATCCCAAATTCACCCTCTGTGTTAGGTGCTATGTCATGCCCATTCCACAGGTGAAGCAACCAGACCTTGGCAAAGTTCTGTAACTTGCTCAATTCCATGGCTAAGGTGATGGCCATGGCAAGATTCAAATGCCAGACTGTGTGACTCCTGAATCCAAACCCTTGATTGCCTGCCTATCAAGGAGTCCCCATGGCTTATTTTCAGCAAGAGGAATGCATCACAATAGTCCTGACTTTCCTTTCTAGTCTCCCTACTTCAATGAAACTGAACTACATGCTTTAACTTTTCTCTAGTCTGTGCCTTTCCTCATGCCATTTGGGGCAAATCCCTTTCTTCATAATTTCCCATTTCTCTCTGCCTTCAAAGTCCACCTCAAATGCCATCTCCCATGCCAAGTCTTTTTTATCTTCTAACTGGAAAGAAACCTTTGTCTTCATCTGTCTTCCATGGCACTTGGTACTTTTCTTATTGTGATTTTGTCACTGTGGTTTGTATTGTGATTATTTGTGTACTTGTTCTTTCCCACCACTAGATTGCAAGCCCTGTGAAGACAGCGTTTGAGCAGTTTTTCTCTATCCCTTGCCTAAAAGAATGCTATACATGAAATCCATGCTCTATACTTGCATATTGAACTAGTGAATTATTTGTTGAGTTGAATGAATGGGAGCCAAAACAAGACCACAGGGCATGGACACCTTTTCCAGGTTCACTATTCCTGGTGCCATTATTGAATCTATCCAGGTAGTTGCCAGGCCCATGTTTCTCCTTGGCCAACAGCATAGCACGATGGAAGTAGTGAAGAAGCCTGTAAACTCATCAAAAGAGAAAGTGCTAAGATAGCATTTCTGGCTCTTAGGGAATCATGCTGGCTCTCAAGGGAAGCTTCCTTCTTTATTAAGAGCTCTAAAACCATCTCTATACTTATCTATTCTAGAATTTATCTACGGTTTACTACCAAACTTTATGGCAATTTCTGAAATGTACCTCTTTGAAATTTAGGACATTTCTTTGACCTTCTTCCTGGTCTCATTTGCTTTTATTCAAAGATCATACCTGGGCCTTTCATTCAGATGTTAACATAAAAAGTCAGGCACAATTCACGGTGTTCCCCCTGGGCCATAGAAAACAGCCTTATTTAAAAGGTGCAGCTGAGGAATCAGAAAATGATAAAAATGGCTCTGATTATTCAAACAGACTCACTCTCTGAGGACTTTTTTTCCTCTGAGTGATTTTGGGCTGAGTCCTTCTTTAAGTGGTTAATGACTTTGAGATATGGATGTGGCTGTTGGTCTTGTCCATAAATCATCCAGCCATGCATGACCACAGTCAGCAAAAAAAAAAAAAAAATGACCTCTTCAGCTCCTCATCAGCTGGATTCTGAAGAGTGGCTGGACATGGCCATTTCTGTGAGGGTTCAAGTTTCTGCATGTTATGAGCAACTCAGCAAAAAGTGCAAGGTAAACATAAAGTGCTGTTCACTGAAAACAGACTAAATTACAAGCCATAACCTTCTCGAGATAGCCTGGTACCATTTGGGTTATCTATATTGCAAAACACGTCTGGAGATGATTGCTTTGGAATAGTTGTTCTTTCATGGGTCTTACTTTATTTTAACTCAAATGGTTGAGAAGAGGAATGGAAATCATATTTTAACTGTAAGTTCTTTCCTTCCTAAACTTTTCTCCTGTCAGGATTTTTTCACAGTCGCCCTGTTTCCTTACCACACGCACCCCACAACTCAACCACACTGCCTTAGCTTCTTAAAATATTTGTAATTACCTTTTATTATTAAATTAATTGACAGGTCTTCTCTTCCTGTTTATAAATCTTGATTCTTCCCTTAATCAACATGCATTTTTAAAACTTTTTAACCTCTCATATATCTCATATTTTTATTTTATTTTTCCCATGAGTAAAAATTATGCTCTACACTACAACAGCCTATGGAAACAAATGCTATCATCTTTACATTTATGCCTCAATTCAAATGGAATCCAGGCTGAAAGTCCAGACTTTTCCAGGAGCGTCTGTCCTAAATATCTCTGAGCTTCCTAGCAATGCTTATAATTATCTCATCTCCTATCTGCTATTATTTTTCAGGGAGAACTCAAACTCTTCTCAAACTCTACCCTCAAACTCCATCAGCCTTTCCTCTAAATAAACACGCAAGGAGAGTAAAAACTATGGTTTCTATGCAAATGTAACTTCTAGATAAGGCCCTGAGGCATACTTCTCCCAACAACATTGCTGAGTGTGAGCTCTTCCCACTTAGAATTCCAGTGCCATTATTTCTCCCTCAAGATCTGACATCCCTGACATCCCACACTCTGATATCTCTGTCCTCTGACATCCCTGCATCCACCCTATTTCCTTCTCTCCCTCCCTTCCTGTGTTAACTACAGATAGACTTGTCTCAAGAGTCCCAAGACAGGTAACAATTTTAGCTCACCTGTGGATAGAGTTTTCCCTAAAAAAACACCAGGATGGCCAAGTCAGGGTGCATTTTAGTGCTGGTGCCACACTGGTCCAGGATCCTGCACTCCTCTCCAGCAACTTAAAGAAGGCCGATGCTGAGACTAGGTTATGGCTGCAGACTCTGTCGCCCCTTTCCCCACCCTTTTATGGGGTTGATTGCAGGGTAAGAAGGAAAGTGTCATCTTTTCTACACTCTGGCCTCATCTTAGAGGTTCAGTGGAGATGGTAGTAAAAGAGGATAGTGTTTGAGCATGAAAGGATGAAAGAGGAGGTGTGGAAGGCAGTGTTAGGGTTCTAATTCCTTTCAGAGAATTTGATTCCTATGAAAATGTGTGAATCTGAGTAGATATTGAGAGTGAAAATGCTGTCCAACTCTATAGGCAGTATGTGAGTTTTAAAAGCAAGAGGATATTTTGGGGCCTAATTCCACCCCCCCTTCATAATAAAGTTTGAATTCCAAGCCAGCAAGTCTAGTATAAGAAAAAAAATGCCTTTTTACAGAGATCCCTGGCTAGTTGATTTTTCCTGCTAGTGAGACTTTCCTGTTCTCTCTACATTTTGCTCTGTACTGCCCAGACCCTGGAGTCACATAGGTTGAATATTCCTGGTTTTGAAGGCTTTGATGATTCCTGAGATCATCCATCTTTTTATACATTCTTTTGGGTTCTAAGAACCTGCATCTCACTCCTGTTCCCAGAAAACAAACAACAGTGACAGCCTCAGGCCGGCAGTGGTCTTGTTTTTATTAGAAAGGCACCTCCCTTATTCCCTCAGGGACCAGTTGAACAAGCAAAGTTAAGGGCCTCCAAGGAAGTGGTTCCCTTGATTTCGTCTTCCTTGGGCCTCCACTGGTTTTCATCCCCATTCAGGAAACCTGTGAGAACTAACCCCATCTCCTAGGGATTCTGCTTTCATAACCCCATGCAACTTTCTTATGGCATTTATTACTTTCTGCCCTGTTTTTTAGTTTTGGACAGTGGTTTGTTGGTAAATGTTAACAAGTGTTCTCAAAAAAGTGAGTGTGTAAATGAAGGGATAAAGATAAAGATACACACACACACACACATATATATATATACATGTATAAATACATTTATGGTAATTATACTGATATAAAGAACTCAGCACACAATTTGCAATAATGTATTTTTTATCAGAAATTTCATGTAGCTAATTAATTCTCACAAAGTGCTCTTATTGACTTTTGCTGAATTTTTGTACCCATGGCCAACTTATGGTTGCAATTAGTAAATGAGTGTAATTCCAACATGATTGTTAAATACATATTTATTTTGGATATATAGCAAGTCACCTGAAAGCAAAATAATAAAGAAGTTATTTGGTAATCAACGACATAAGTGAATTCTTTGCTGTATTTGGATGAGAGTTTTGAATATTGGAGGGATATTTCCTCAATTTTTGTGTTATTTACAATGTAATGACTTCAGACATGACACACTTTAAGGTTTAATCTGCATTTTTAACATTTTCGCCATCATTTTCTTAACTCTAGAAAATGAAAAGAATGAACTCTGTTTATTTGTAGCATTTGCTAATTTCTGTGGTGTAAATGGCAATTTCATGGCAATTTCAAGCTACCAACATAATATCACTGATTAAGAAGTGGGAAGATATTCAAGTAGCACGCAATTACATGAATATAATAGACCTAATATCCTCAAGATTATAGATAATAATTTAGGAAGTGATGAGTTTTGAGTATTTATTACCTTGTTTCAATATTATTCATTTATTTATTTTTAATTAATTAATTTTTTTCGATGACATTGGTTAATGAAATCCAGTAAGTTTCAGCTGTATATTTTAACAGTAAAGCATATATGTATTTGCATTGCGCGTTCACCTTCCATAGTTAGATTTCTTTCAATATAATTTATTTAATTATGAATTTACATATTTTATATAGTTTTTAATGGCTGTGTTTAAAGACTGGCTTACAGAATATCTGAAAATTAAGCAATTGGCTCTTGAGAGTTGGTATGAGCCGAAGCAAGTCAACTTTGGCATACCACTAGTTATGGATGAATGTTCTCTAACTCTCCTGTTAGATCATAGTTCTAAGAGGACAGGCTCCAGCCTCTTGCTTTTGTTTTTCCCATAGCATCTTATACTTATCAGATATGATATGACAATGTGGAAAGGAGAGAGAATATGTTTCCTCTTTTGGATCCATCTCATAGGTTATTGGACTTTTCCTATGGCTCCAACTTCCCACTACTTTGTGTCTCACTATCACCTGTACATTTATTTCATTTGTCCTGTTACATACTAGCATTTTATAGCTTGGAACTCAGTCTTATTCATGGTCCTGGACTCCTGGAAGTGAGTGCCTACAATTAATCCTCCCCAATTTTCTGTTACCTTTGACCAGTCACAATTCATCTTACTTACTAATGTTTTCTATCATTCCTCTCAATCCAGAAAGCCTGCTAGTTCTATTTTTCACATTTGGGAAGCATGACTTCACTTCTCTCCTTACCTATCCTCTGAATCCTCTTTTAGAATTGAGATTGCAAGCCTTTGAGAGCTTATACCTTATCCTTTTCATCTTTATAACTTCAATACCTAGCAGAGTGCCAGGAAAACAAGGCAGATTCAGTGGAAGTTGCTGGCTGGCTGTCTGGTTGGATGCATGAAGTACATTAGAGGGAGTCAGGGATTCTAAGAGTCACTGATTATGCAAGGAAGTTCTCTTTCTTTGGTCTTTGGTCTTTAACACTGAATTCAATATTTCTCTAGTGCAGGAGAAACATTTATTTATTCATTCATTTGTTCTACAGATAATAATGGAGCCCCTGCTATATACTATTCATTGTTTAGGCACTAGACACAGCAGAAAACAAGGGAAACAAAGTCATTGCCCTCATAGAGCTTGGATCCCAGTGGGAATAGGAGGAAATGAGGGAGGTACAATGGATCGAATGTTTGTGCCCCTACCCCAAGTTTATATGTTGAAATTCTAACCCCCATTGTGATGGTATTAGAAGGCAGGTCCTTTGGGAGGTGATCAGTGCCTTTATAAAAGAAACCCCAGAGAGTTCCCTTGCTTTCTCACCACTGTGTGGGGATACAATGAGAAGTCTGCAGCCTGGAAGAGGGTCCTCACCAGAACCCAACTATGCTGACACCCTGATCTCAGACTTCTAGCCTTCAGAACTGTAAGAATGAAATTTCTGTCGTTTATAAGCCACTTAATCTGTGGCACCTTGCAATAGCAGCCCAAACTGACTAAGATGTGGGACCAGCTCTCAAATACCGTATATGTAATAATCATACTTTCAGTATGAATGTTCATCAGCTCACCTTCTTAACCTTTTCACTAACACTTCTTCATGGTATTTCTGTTGCTTTCCATACTTTGTTTCATTGATCTTGAAGAACTACAGTTTGTTAAACAAGGAGCCCAGCTTGGAGCATAGATGGGTTAAATGGGAATGTTCTCAGTATGTTTCAGAACTATATGAACATTTGGTACTACTTGTCAATTTCTTCTTGCTAAATATAATTTCTTCTAAAACTACATAGGCTCATGGCAATACTCAGAGAAAAAAAAGTATACCTGATATACTGTACCAAGGATTATTTCCTACAGCCCCTAATGGAAAAAGATATTTTAAAAATTCTCTTCCTGTAGCCTACTGGATAGTGACCACAAGATTCAATCCAACCAAAACACGCACATCCTATTCAGTGGAACAATGTGATTTTGTTAGCCTTTCCCCATACATATAAATTAAACTGAAACTGTCCAGTGGCAAATTTTTAGAAAAAAAATAAAATTCTAAACTTCTGGAGAACAGAAATAATGGCTTATATTTCTTTCTATATTACACGGTACTTACCTAGCTCAGTGCATAATACAAATAAGGACTCTGTAAGTTCATTTGTTGGATGAATAAATTTATTTATTCATGAATAAATTTTTTATTCATGAATGAACTTATTTATTCACTCATTACTTTTCTTCCTTTCCTTGCATTTTATCTGCCATTTTCTTTATTCTTTGGACTCAGTAATACTTTTCATATCATTTTCAATAAGAGAGCTGAATAAATGCATATTGACCTGAATTGAAAAGAGAAATGGAAACAGACAGAAAATCTTGAGCAAATTGGACCCAAAATCTTCCAGTGAGTTGCAAATTAACCCAGTGAAATGTTCCGGATGTTTTGGATGAGGGAATTCCATCCCAGACAGGTCACACTCTCTTACTAACCTCAGGCCTGGTTGAAGGAAGATTCCTCTAATCCAAAACATCCTGCGATTTTAATTTAATTACCAAACAGCTTGCTGTGCATGTCAAGTTTGACTTCTGGATGACTTAGCAGAAAGTCTCTGGAATGATTAGGAAAACAAATGCTATCTAACAAGATAAAAATAACTACATCAGGCCAAAGAGTCAGAGACAAGTACAAACAAGCTGAAAGAGGTTTTTATTTAATGTGATGTTAGGAGCAATAAAATTGTGTGTCATTTGGGGTTAAACTTTAATTTTATATTCTTTAAAAATAAAACAATATTTGTTATCCATACACCAAGTAGATCATCTAGCCACCTCTACTCTCTTCCATTGCTTTCGGAAACACAACTTATTTTTAGGTTCTCCCAACTCTTCTTTCTTATCTTTTATATCTGTCTGTTTGTTGTCTCCACAAATCTTCCAACCTCTTTCCAACCTCTATTCTCCTGTCCTGCCCCACTTTGCTCTAAGGAACTCTAAAAAGCAAAGGTAAAACCTCTGTTCAAGAACATTTGAAGATACATCCATTCCTCTATCTATGTATAAGACATTTTGCTTGGTTTGTGGGGCAGACCAAAGAAAAACAAGTTATTTAAACCTGAAGGCAATTTGGAGCAGAAGGGGGACTAAGAGGAAGACGGAGCTGATATACATATAAGACATGTAGAGGCCCTAAATGGAATAGGTCCCAAACCAATGTTCCATCATGTTCCCCCATGAAATTAGTCCCTATTTCAGCCTTTCTTGTGTTGTTATGATCTCACAACCACTACTCTGTCTTTCAGTAGCATTTTATTGTACCCATCTTGTGTCCACCTCTTTTGTTGTCATGTATGTATTTGTCTACATTTTGAGGAGGACTAGAACTTAAACCTGGAATATGATGGCCGACCTGAGTCCCAGTTACTTTCATATCTCCACAGATTATTCCAGTTTTCAGCATAAAAAGGTGCTCAAGAAATATTTGTTGAATTAAATTAAATCCTTAAAGTTTCACAAACTTATATAAAATCTTCCAATGAAACAACCATCTTCTACATTGCAGAGTTAAGTTTTGGATGGAGATGGCTCCTCTTTCTTTAAGAAGCCAGGTGTGCAGCTCGGGGGAAACCAAAACAAAGGTGTCTGGGGCTCTGTGCTCTGCACATTCTTGATAACTGACAGGAGAGTCTTGGTTATTATCTGTTTGACCTTGTACTTAGTGAATCACACACTGAAATAAGGAGATTTTCTGTTGCTACCATTATTTGTTCCATTCTCTACACTAGCTTCAAATACTCTATAGCTAAAAGTACCTTGGTTCCTCCAGGTAACAGGACATCATTTTTAGGCCTCAGTTTTCTGGAGGATGCCACTAGCCTAGCATTTAAATGGCTTCTAAATAAGGATTACTCCCAAACAGAAAAGGCAGCTCAGATTTGTAGTTATGGTTTCTAATTATTTTCCCTCCTTATGGCCCCATGCTCTTAGAGTGGCTTTATGTAGTAAGTGTCCTATGGGGCCCAGTGACACGGTCCTGGAAGGGGTCCAGCTGTAGGCCAAGTTCAGCTGCATCCTGTGCACCTCAGGGGCCACCTGGCAAGAGTCACTGAGCAATCCACAGATGGCTGCCACCTGTGCTGGGCTTATAGGTGCCTTGAGAGGCCAAGCCAGAAACAAAGTCTGGCTGCCGCTAGTGTCAGGCTTGGGGCTGCTCTGCAAGAGGTACAGGGCACGCCAAGGCCAGATGCTGTTTCTTTGGGTTTTGTGAGCCTTTGAGAGATTGTAGGAAAGTCCGCAGCAAGAGCCAAGATAGGCCATTTGTATGGAAAAGCCACTGGAAGCAGCTTGGGTGGGCTTGCCATGATTTTACCTTTTAAAAAATGACCCTTAAATACTACATTGCTGAGTTACTTTCAGATTATAAACCCTATGTAGTCACTTACACTTACTTTGTTCATTCATCCTTTAAAGAAATGCATTTAAATTTATTAACACCAAATTACTTTTCTTTGATCATTCTCTAAATATTTTTTAGAAATAAATAATTTTTATAAAACCAAAGGCTTTGATATCAAAGGAAACCAAGAGGCCCAGAATAAGTATACTGGTAGCACCGAGAGCCAAGTGTAGTTCAGTCAGAAATGCCCCTTTGTGGAAGTGGTCGGGAGCCCCTCAGAAGATGAAAATGAGGGGAAAAATCAGGGCCTGGTGATTGCTGGGCAGAGAGGTTGGGTTATAGGCCAGGACACACCAAAGTATT